>JAECUM010046658.1:0-35939 GCA_016617855.1 Megalonaias nervosa | reverse complement strand
AAATCATTGATGAATTTCCACTCATTAACCCTTTAGCTACTACAGCTGTTGTGCAGTTTCACTACTGCTGAGTGCTATCATATCAGTTACCAAGACTACTGAGGCTGGTTGCTAGGCTGAATACTAGAGCATCATCATGGCTGACTACAGAAACTGACAATAAAAACATGGTTACATTTACATTCATTATTTCATTAGTTTTTGCTGGAATTCAGAGAAATAAAAAGCAGCTTACCTTGTATAGTGTCTGTTATTCATATAAGTTCACTTTATTTACTCCTACATCCCATCATACAAGAAATCCCAGTCACATAAACTGTTTTGAATCCCACAAAATAAATCCTCATCATCTGATTCAAAATCACATACATCTAGTGTTGAAATGGGACTAACATCAATATCTGATCCATTTTCTAAGAATGATCCATTAAACTCTTCGATATCGCTTGCACTGAACCCTTCAAAGTCGCTCATATCTGAATGGGAATCCCTTTATGTTTATCTCAACTGCACGTGTTTCGTACATTGCAGGAAATCCCTTCCCGCGTGTCTAAATGTAACCTCTCAGCTTTCAAACTTGTATCAAAATGTTCATTAACCAGTCCTCTCATTGGTTATGATAATGAAAATTATGTAAACATCTGTACTTTCAACCAATCAACGTTTAGTTAACATAGCGGTCACATCCGCATTGATGAGACACTGGGGTTTCGAGTACTGCAGAACTACGTGCACATAAGCGACACTTGCGTAGTAAACTAGGCTTATCGACACTGCATATATGCGTCAGTGGGGTTCAGGAGCTATTTACAGGTGACTCTTAGATGCGGTAGTCATAGCTAAAGGGTTAATCATTAATGACATATGAAAATAAAGATAAAAAGTATGAATATCCCCTTCTTCTAAATGAATTTAACATGATGCACAATTTTATTGCAATCACTTTTTTTTCCATTCCCCTTTCCCCTCTCAAATCTGGACTGAGAGAGAAAAACTATTTGGGCTGGATGAAAACTTAAAACTTTACCTTTACCAAGTAACCTACAAGAATATGGTTCATCGTAATGGCATGTTTACACTTTCCTTGGGATCTCTCTACAGTGTTCATAATATCAATGATACGTAGTTGCAATAGCCTGTTGACACAAATGTTAAATTTGTTGGTTACGAGGAACACATACTGTAACGTATTTAATGCTCTGTTGTTTTTGTTTCTTATACCTATTATAATGTTCTAAAATGTATTATTATTTATTAAATATGAAAATGTCCAAAAAGGCTGCCCTCTCTCTCTCTGTTTCTCTCTGGACCATCTTAAAAAGATACGGGTGAAAATCCATGAAATATGAGCATTGGGGATTTTTGTTTGTGTCATACAACAATGTCTCTGGACCTGTGAATGATGGTATAAGTCAAACCATCCAAAGGAAGGAAGAGAGAGAGAGAGAGAGAGAGAGAGAGAGAATTTTATGGTATGTAGTAATGTTAATTAAAGCAGAATAATGACTTAGATGAACTGTAAATATATTAAAATATTTTAATTCTCATTGGTTTGTCATTTTGCTTAGCTTCTATTCCTCGCTAATTTCCATATGCCAGTACGTGAATGCCTGAGTATTCAGTGTACAAGAAGCTAGCCATGTTTGTAGTGCTCTACTTTCTTCATAAAACCATCTTTCATATTTAAATCATAAGTGTGTCTTATACTGATTTAATCAATGTAAATAAAAATAGAAACTCAAAACAAAAACAATCAACTTATCAATTTGCAAATGTGATTGTTTACAACAAGAAAGGCATAGAACTATATTTTGTAGCGGACACACTCACAGGAATGTGAGGAGTTTATTCACTTGGTCAATACACAGTTGCCCAGAGCATATCTTAACTCTGTTCAAAGGGCAAATATGCATACTTGTATGTGATATAAATAAAATATATGTATGGTATGTAGGCTGTACGTATAAATTTTCATAAAAAGGAAACTCGGCAGGCCTCCTTTCCTTTTAATGAAAAATTTATACATCTCCTAATATATATATATATATATATATAAATATATAAATATATATATATATATATATGCTATGTTATATATATATATATATATATAAGTATAAGTATATATATATATATTAGTGTGTGTGTGCATATTTACTTAATATAGTGGATATATGATCATGTGCTTTTCTGTGAATAAATAGTGATGCTGGTTTAATTTCCTGAATTTGGTTCCCACAACAGTGCTTTTGTTACATGTTAATTAATGTTTTACCATTGTCCATCCAGTCCATCATGTCCATCATATTAGACAATGTTTCATTTCCTGTCCATAAATATTAAAGGACTTAAAGGATCGAAAAGTAATTTGACTTGGCAGTTGGAAGATTTTGATCAGATTTGATTTTCAACATTTTTGGGCAAAAGTTGTTAGAATTATGGCCTAGTGACACAGGCTGCCCTTTTAGCCAACTATGACCCCTCCCCCCCCCTCAACCAGTAGAGAATTTGTGGTGTGCTTTAAATAGTTTTGGGTACATGTTGGTATGCTTGCATTTTAATTTGTGTCAGAAGTGCACAACCTGGTTGTTGTTATAGTGCTTGCTGCTTTTAGTGCCTGGGGGTGGGAGGGACTGGGATTTTCCCTTTAAATGACATATTTTTTCTTTTCTGAATCATTTGTCAACTGACAATATGGATATATGATTTTATTCATACGAACACATTTTTTTTTTTGTTTCAATAACAGACTGGCAGTTATATATTTACCCACAAAACAGCAGGATGATTTGTTCAAAGCTGTTTGAAAGCCATTCCTATATATATATATATATATATATATATATATATATATGTATTTAAAAAAATCAAAGCACCCTGCCCCCAAACACACAAATTGGTCCCTTATTTATGTGAACTTCTTCAATGATTATAATTAATATTATTTTTGTGGTGTTGGTAGATGGATGATTTTTAACACCCAATAAGTAAATGCAGACATTAGATAAAGTAAACATAATAAGGAAGAAACATGTCTAAACAATATAAAATTTTGTCATTTTATGTATGGAATATTCTGTTAATCTGTTTATTAAAATAATTTTCTGTTTAATTTTAAGAAAACCTTTATCTGCCATAATTTGGTCCCCTGGTTCTAACAAATCTATCAGCTGGTGCCTAGCTTAGCCTCATTTTGGATTCATTGACCCAGGGTCACACGAATACGTGAATACATTCTGAGAATGGTCTATAACACTGCTGGACATTCTTGTGATGTTTGGCAACAAAAACATTCAGCACCCCTATATGGAGAAAAGAGATCCAGTAACTTAATTTTAAGTAAGAATTAGTGTTCATTGAGGTATAAATTGCATGAAGTGTTTATTGTGGAACATTGGAAAGTTATTTTCAGTTTTTTATTACAGACCTTTGGGGTAAGGAGATTTTCAGCTTTTAAAAGTGAAACTATTTTTGCTACATATTATTCTCAGACATTCAGGCATTTCAAGACATTTGAGTGATCAGACCTAAGTTTCACCAACACAAACCTTAAAGATAAGTTCTGACTATTGGTCAGATGTTAAGTTGGAATTCAATTTCTGCCAAACAGATCTCTGGATGCCAGACTTAAGTCTTGTTGTTGAAATCCAGACCAGATTTCCTAAGTTGTACAGATATTAATTTTTCAGAACAGCTGTAAGTTCAGCGTCTGCTGTCTTCAGGATAATCAGATTTTCAGCTTGAGTGTGAATTATTAGAAATTTCAGTCAAGTATTGATTCTTGGTGCTTGTTTGTCTGGAGGGTTACTTTTCTATTTTATGTATCGGTTTCTGATACTGGATGAGGCTGGTAGAATTCTTTATATATAGGGATACCTGCAGCTGGCAGATATTGATCATCCTGTTAGAAGACATGATCAATCAGAAAACATTCGGAATTTTGTTGTATATTGTAAAATGCAAGTATAGCATCAACATTGTTGATTTTAAACCAAAGTGGAATCAGTCAGATTTTCTAATTCAGTGATCGTAAAAAATGCTGCAATGATGAACATTGATATTCAAGAAACTGATGCGATGTGTGAAAAACCACGGCAAGTAGCTATTGTCAAGCAGCGAGGACATTCCCTGGACTCATATAATCCAGGTATAGTCTCGTAAGCAAATTTGTCATCCCACTATAATTATAATAGTATATTTTGTATTATGCATGTTACAAAAATGTAGCAGTTCTTTAGGTCTGTCTATAGATTGTTGGAGAGCTATTCTATCCTCTTTTTGTAAATTGCAATATTCTATTTGAATTAGTGACATATTTCTATTTTTTTTAAAAAAAGATTAATTTCTTCATATACTTAAATATTTTAATTTAATTGATGTTTTGCACCTTTTTATTAACCTGTGACATTTATTTGAATAAAGTGAATCCTTGCTTTAAACCTCATGGTGTAATGCAGTCCCAAATATAACAGATTGAATAATGATTTCATTGTTATAGTCCTTCAGAATAATACAGGCCCAGATATAACATCTTGAATAGCGATTCCTTACTATAAAGTCCCTTAGAGTAATGTAATCCCAGATATAACACTTTGCCATGGAAGTAATCCTTTACATATGTAAAACAACTTTGGTAGGAACCTACCATTCCTTGTCTTGTACAGTATGTATGTAAAACAATTTGATAAAACTTTACTGCCACCGGTCTTGACCAGTATGTAAAACAATTTGATTTGACTGTACTGCCACAGTCTTGTACAGTATGTATGTAAAACAATTTGATAACACTGTATTGCCACTGGTCTTATCCTGTATGTAAAGCAATTTGATTTGACTGTACAGCCACCAATCTTGTACAATATGTATGTAAAACAATTTGATTTGACTGTACTGCCACCGGTCTTGTACAATATGTATGTAAAACAATTTGATTTGACTGTACTGCCAACAGTCTTGTCCTGTATATATGTAAAACAATTTGATAAGACTGTACTGCCACTGGTCTTATAATAGGATTGATACTGTATGTATGCAAAACAATTCAGTTGGTCTTGTCATGGGAGGAATACAGTATGTATGGAAAGCAATTCAGTTGGTCTTTTATGGGAGGAATACGGTATGTATGCAAAACAGTTCAGTCGTCTGTCATGGGAGGAATACAGTATGTATGCAAAACAATTCAGTTGGTCTTGTCATGGGAGTAATTCAGTATGTATGGAAAGCAATTCAGTTTTGGTCTTTTCATGGGAGGAATACAGCATGTATGGAAAGCAATTCAGTTGGTTTTGTCATGGGAGGAATACAGTATGTGTGCAAAGCAATTCAGTCAGTCTACAATTTCATGGGAGGAATACAGTATGTATGCAAAACAATTCAGTTGGTCTTGTCATGGGAGTAATTCAGTATGTATGGAAAGCAATTCAGTTTTGGTCTTTTCATGGGAGGAATACAGCATGTATGGAAAGCAATTCAGTTGGTTTTGTCATGGGAGGAATACAGTATGTGTGCAAAGCAATTCAGTCAGTCTACAATGTCATGGGAGGAATACAGTATGTATGCAAAACAATTCAGTCGGTCTTGTCATGGGAGGATATAGTATGTATGGAAAGCAATTTAGACAAAATGATATAATCAATGGAATCATAACTACTTAATACTTGAAAGTATATTTTTTTACCAACTGTTGAAGATGAATTCATCCTGATAGAAATATTGGTATGGACCAAAATAAAGATGGGTTATGACAAATGGTCAAGAATATCAATAAGCAGTATGACAAATGGTCTTTAATTTTTATACATGTACATATCAAGAAACAATATGAAAATGTTCAGAGTATTTGCACTCATTAATCTATACATGTCAGCAAGCAATACTGACAGATGGTCAAAAATATGTTTCCATATATTGTTATGTATATTTAATTTAATTGTTGGTCTGTTACTTTTAAAAAAAATTAATTTCATTACATGTTATTGTCATGTAACATTGTTTGCTGGACTTGACCTTGTCCAAAATTGAGTTCAATTCTGCTTGACCTGTTTGACTTTTTTAAAAAAAAATTTTTATTTCATTTATGTAAACAACTAATAATAGCTTCATTATTCTCTGTATGTATGAGCTTATTAACTGGATTATTATTCAGGTAAACAAAGAAGGAGTAAATATGTTGATCAGGATCAGGGTTTTGGAGATTCCTAAGTGAATTTTGTAGGCTATTGTGTTGTAAATAAACAAGGCTCGTTAGATCATTCTAGAAGGTTATTTTCCATTATGTAATGGTTGTTTTTAGAAACTGCTAATTTGTGACCTGGGGTCAAGCAGAGAACTATATTATCTTGTGATTGTGAGGGTTTTATCAGTCGTGCTTTAACATCTAGCACTTCAGGTTGTATCATGGTGTGACCAGTTTGGGCTGAATTTAATTTCTTCAGATTATTGAATTCAAGTGATTATTTCTCTGGAAATACAAAAGTACTCTGATAAAATTCTTGGATAAAGACATTCACTGGAATTTATACTGAATTCAAACCTAGAATAATATTTCTATGATTCAACAAGAGACTGTTGACACATCAGGACTTCATAGGCTATAACAGACATGTCATCCCTTCAATTTTGGATCTCTTTGGGACTTAAACTGAGTTTTATGCAGGACTTTTTATTACCAGGACTTGTGTCTTTAATTCATGGATTAATTTTGGATTTAATTCGCAATACTGCAAGTTATTTTTTCTCATTTTTCACTTTGTATTCTAGGGAAATAAATTATTTGTTAAATTCTACAAAGCTTGTTGTCTTCACTTTTTTCTGTTACTTATTTTAAGAGCATAGACTCATAACAATATATCAGTATATATCAAGCAATATGAAAAATGATCAAGAATATTTGTGCATATCAAGGTCAGGCATTCAGTAGCTTTACACTTAGATCAGTTTTCAAGCACTGTGATTTGGCATCCAGTAGTGTTTTACCCTTTGATCAGTTTTCAGGCACTGTGGTTTGGCATCCCATAGCTTTACACTTAGATCAGTTTTCAAGCACTGTGATTTGGCATCCAGTAGTGTTTTACACTTAGATCAGTTTTCAGGCACTGTGGTTTGGCATCCCATAGCTTTACACTTAGATCAGTTTTCAGGCACTGTGGTTTGGCATCCAGTAGTGTTTTACCCTTGGATCAATTTTCAGGAACTGTGGTTTGGCATCCCGTAGCTTTACACTTAGATCAGTTTTCAGGCACTGTGGTTTGGCATCCAGTAGTTTTTACATATTGTTCAATTATCAGGCACTGGTGAGACATCTGTTAGCTTTACACTTAGGTAAATTTTCATGTACAGTGCTGAGGCATTCTTGTTGTATGAACACTTCTGATTCTATTGTAAATGAAAGTTTCATACTTCTCCAATGGGAAAATATTACATTGTTTTTTGTGGACCTTCATTCAGTATTCATCATGTGTTTGCCTAGGATGAAGGAGCAGGAAATAGAATGGCCTGCCTTTTGATTACCCCGGAAGACTGATCAGTCCATCAGGGATCTGTTTTTTATTCTGAGAGCCTCAACAGTCAATTAACTCTGTCAGAAACACTTTTTCAAGTGCAGATGATTGCAGATGCTGTCAGATACAAGTAATAGGACATTTAATGTCGTTGTTTTTCAAATTATTTGTATTCCCCCACCATTATTGGCACCAGGGAGCATATTACTTTGCAGTTGTCTGCCCTTTGTACATTCAAACCTCTGTCCCAAATAAATTTTAGCACAATAGCACATCAATTTTAGCACAATAGCACATCAATTTTAGCACAATAGCACATTAATTTTAGAACAATAGCACATCGATTTTAGCACAATAGCACATCAATTTTAGCACAATAGCACATCAGTTTTTTTTTACTTAGAGCCACAGACATCATTGATCCTAAAGGAGGAAAAGAACTATTATTCTAATATAAGGAGAATGTTTTTAACTCTCGCAGAAAAAGCAGGGATTTGAAAGGAAGTTTACACTTGGCTGTCAACTATTTGTGGTCTATGTAACCCCTGCATTTTGCTGGCAATTTTTCTTCCTTTTGAAAGCAATGATAATGATTTATATTTTTTTCAAAAACAGTCAAGAAAACGCCTGCTAGATGATGAGCACAGTAATGGTTTACTGTCAAGCCATTTGTCAAACGCTTTAAAGTATATGACAGATTTGTACAGATGACCTATTCATGTGTACAGTCAATGTCTCAGACCATTTTTTTTCCTTTTCTGCACAGTTAGTGCCAGAAAATTATATAGTGCAGTGGAGTAATTGAATCTAATCTCCAGAGTTCTATAACCACAAGGTCATTTTACCAATCTCTATTTCTTACATAGGACAGATATGTTCAATCACAGTAGGACAACACAATATTTGGCATTTGATTTAGATCCAGTACATCATTATCTGTCTGATGAAATGATCCTGCTTCTGATTGCTTTGTACATGAAAGGTACAAAACGAGATTCATTGATACAGTGGTACAATACATCAAAGACCTTTTCTGAGACTGTTGGATAGCAGAGACCAAATTTTAGGAGGAAGCAGAAATACTGTAAATACTTGCTTTTAGGTCAAGTCTGACTGCAAACAACATAGACCCCAATCTACCATGATGTGCTAACAGATCAGGGTCAGTACTGTTGTTTTTTTCTGGTGATTACTTCTAGCAAACTGCATAGACCCAGATCTGCCAGCACTTTATGCAACAGAAGATCTCAAAATAATCCCAAATAATAATATCATTTTTACTTGTAAGTTTCATACTCTGAAAACAATAATTATATTTTCAAGTATGAAAAATACATGAAATATGGTATATAATTTTGGCTATCAAACTAGGGTCAGAGAGTTAAAAATCTTGAGGAGATGAGGTCATGGCGGCAGCTGTGAGATTTGTATTCTAAATTGCAATCCTTCAGTAGACAATAATGATATGAAATTTGTACCCTCTGCCACCCATCAATAGACAATAATGATATGAGATTAATACCCTCTGCAATCCATCAAGAGACAATGATATGAAATTTGTACCCTTTGCAATTCATCAACAGACAATAATAATACGATATTGGTACCCTTGCCAGCCATCAAAAGACTATAATAGCATGATACATTTACCCTTTGCCATCCATAAATAGGCTATAATAATAATAATAATAATAATAATAATAATAATATGACTTTTGTACCATTTGCCATACATCAACAGACTATAATAATAATGATATATGTGTATCCTTTGCCATCCATCAATAGATTAAAGTAGTATATTTGTACCCTTTGCCATCCATCAGTAGGCTATAATAATAATACTACTACTACTACTAATAATAATAATATATTTGTACCCTTTGCCATCCGTCAGTATGCTATAATAATAATAATAGTAATAATAATAATATACTCGTACTTTTTGCCACTCATCAATAGACTATAATAATAATGATATATGTGTACCCTTTGCCATCCACCAATAGGAAAAATGGCCCAGCCTGGGGCCAAGGGTCCAGCCCGGGGGTCTAATCAGTCACGAAGCACTCAGTGCATAGGCGACTTTAATCCATGGACACACACACATCCACCAATAGGTTAAAGTGGTATACTTGTACCCTTTGCCATCCATCAGTAGGCTATGATAATAATAATAATAATAATAATAATAATAATAACTGTACCCTTTGCCATTCATCAGTTGGCTATAATAATAATAATAATAATAAAAATAATATAAGTGTACCCTTTGCCATCCATCAATAGGCTATAATGATAGTAATAATAATAATAATAATAATAATAAGTGTACCCTTTGCCATCCATCAGTAGGCTATAATGATAATAATAATAATAATAATAATAATGAATAATAATAATAATAATATAAGTGTACTCTTTGCCATCCATCAATAGGCTATAATAATAATAATAATAATAATAATAATAATATAATATTGACATTTGTACCTTTTGCCACACATCAGTAGACTAAAAAACACTCTAGCCAGATGTAATATGTCTCATAATATAAGATTTAATGTCAGTATATAAACGGGAGAATGGTGAACTTCACTTCTTGATCCTTTGTGTGTTCTACTGTCAGATATTTCACAATGGCCTTCAGTTGTTCTTCAAATTAATTCATAGTGATTCTAGATTTAATTCTTACATGAGTTTTTACTATTGACTGATGTGCCATTTATTAATTTTCTTTTTTCTTTCCTTATAACTGTATTTTCTAGTAATAAACATTATTAATGTCAATTAATTCTTTGAGACAATATGTTATCATGGCCTTTAACACTCAGCATGTTTGGTACCTGTATCACCCTAGTCAATGTACAGTAGCAGCTCAATTTGTACAACATGTCATATTCTAAGGAAATGGTTCATTCAATCAAAAAAAAAGATTTGTTGCCTTTTCTTGTATTAAGTTCTTCACTTGATTCAGTTAAAAAAGGTTCTTTAATCAATTTTGACAGTTCTTTCTCATTGGAGACTTGAATGTTGCTGTGTTCATCAGTGTCTATTATATTTTGAGATACCTGTAGTTCAATCATTGTTTTGAATCAATGTGCATTCTGACTTCACTGAGAAACAAAAACATTTACAGTACATCAAAGCAATTACTGCCTTTGGTGAACAATGCTGTTGAATGGCTGCACTACTTAATGGCAGTGCTATTGAAGAGGACAGAAAGATGTAGAATTTGTGGGAAAAATTAATGTTTACAATGGCTGTTTTGGACAAAAATTTTGAAGACATTTAAGCTTCTAGAATTGATGGATGGATCCAGTATATACTCACACTGAACTTTAATTGTTCCCTCATTTGAAAGCTTGTTCCAAAAGAGAGAGAGAGAGAGAGAGAGAGAGAGAGAGAGAGAGAGAGAGAGATCTGGGGGAGTTCACAAAAGCAGGCACATTCACCTGAGAGCTTGTTCCATGTGAGAAATTTCAAGCATGCATACTGTCACTTGAGAGCTTTGTTCTAATGGAGAGAGAGAGAGAGAGAGAGAGAGAGAGAGAGAGACTTACAAGCATGCATGCTGGTACATGAGACCTTGTTCTAATAGAGAGAAATTTTTCAAGAATTCATACTGTCACTTGAGAGCTTGTTCTAGTAGAGAAAGAGAGAAAGAGAGAGACTTTGCAAGCATGGATAGAGCTTGTTCTAATGGAGAGAGAGACTTTGCAAGCATACATACTGTCACTTGAGAGCTTGTTCTGACAGAGAAAGTGTGACCTTTCAATTATGCATGCTGTCACTTGAGAACTTGTTCTAATGGAGGGAAACTTTTCAAGCATGCACACAATCAGTTTAGAACTCATTCTAATTCTCATTTGTTCATTGTAATGTAGAGACTTAACAAGCATGAACAGTCTCTTGAGAGCTTGTTCAAATGCAGAGAGACATTGCAAGCATGCACAACTGAGAGCTCATTCTAATGGGATGATGGGGAGACTTTAAAAGCCTGCACACAGTCACTTGAGTGCTTGTTCTCATGGAATGATAGGGAGAGTGCAGGCTTGCACACAATCAGGTGCTTGTTGTAGTGAAATTATAGGGAGACTTTACAAGCTCGCAGTCACTTGCATGTTTTTTCTGATGGAGAAAGACTGCAAGAATGTACATAGTATCCTGGGAGTTTGTTCTGATGGAGACTGAGATTTTACAAGCATGCACAGTCACTAGAGAGCTCATTCTAACAGATAGTAAGAGAGATTTTGCAAGCATGCATACATACATTTGAGTTTGATCTAGGATTTTGAAAATGGAATTTGAGGGACACATTTCTCCAGAAACCTAGAGTTCAGTGTAATAAATACCAGTGACCAGGTTTGAAAAACTGAAATTCAGGGAGCAGAAACTGAATCTACAATACATATAGAGAGAGCTTTTCACTTCTTGACAAGGATTATTCAAGGAGTCTTTATGCCCGGAGAGAGACAGAGACAGAGACAGACAGACTTCTACTTCTTGGCAGGGAGTTCTAGGAGTATGTACATGATTTGCATGATCTACAGTATTGTCATCCCCAAACTAAAAGTTTGATCACATGATGAAATTCAAATTGGTCATTGTGTGTATATCACTGAAAAGTTGGTGTTTAAATAAATAGAAAATAAAATTCCATTTAAAATATGCTATCCTGGCCATAAAACCAGCTCACAGGAAATCACTTGGTTCATAAAAACTAATTTCCAGGTCTGGAAATTTGAGCTTTAGCCTGAGATTGAACTTCCATTATCAGCCAATCAGAAACAAGCTTTAAAAAGTAATGTCATTTGTAATTAGTCACAGAAATCAGTCAATCAGAGAAAAGCTTTCAAACAAAATGTCATTTGTAATTAGTCACAATTATCAGGCAATCAGA
Organism: Megalonaias nervosa; assembly: GCA_016617855.1. Taxonomy (NCBI): domain Eukaryota; kingdom Metazoa; phylum Mollusca; class Bivalvia; order Unionida; family Unionidae; genus Megalonaias; species Megalonaias nervosa. The sequence continues at coordinate 23,537 of JAECUM010046658.1, read as the reverse complement.
AGCTAGCTTTCAAAATGAATGTCATTTGTAATTAGTCACAGTTATCTGCTGATCAGAAACAAGTTTTCAAAAGGAATGTCATTTGTAATTAGTCACAACAAAATCTCAAGCTCAAGAACTGTATGATTTTCAGGCCAGGTGCAATGAAACCTGCCTATTTAGGACACTCAAAGGAAAACATTCTATCTTTTATAGACAAAGGTGTGAAGAAAAGGGATCTTTATTGGTTGTTTATTTGCAGGCAATCTTAATATGGAGGGGTCTACCAGGGCAAGTTTCCCTGTTGATGGCTTTGGGTCATATGGAGGGGTCTACCAGGGCAAGTTTCCCTGTTGATGGCTTTGGGTCATATGGAGGGGTCTACCAGGGCAAGTTTCCCTGTTGATGGCTTTGGGGCATATGGAGGGGTCTACCAGGGCAAGTTTCCCTGTTGATGGCTTTGGGGCATATGGAGGTGTCTACCAGGGCAAGTTTCCCTGTTGATGGCTTTGGGTCATAGGCTTATTTCCAAGATATAATGTATTTTATCAGTTTTGCTGAAATGTATTTGTGGATAGATCCCAAATTTTGGCTAAGGTTCTTGACCATGGAAAATTGTTTTTGGAGTCTCAACACTTCAGCTTAATGATAATAATAATAATAATAATAATAATAATAATAATAATAATAATAATGGCTTTATTTTAAAGGCTTAGTCATAAATAAGAATTACTGGATATACATGCCCTCTATTAATGTACGTGTATAGAAGCTCGTGAGCAAGAATATGTACACATACATAGAGATCACACTAATGTACATGCATACATAAAACAACCATTCACACAAATTCTATATTGAATAAGTTGTTGTTGTTGTTGTTTTTGTTGGGTTTAATGCCATTTTTCAGCACAAGATAGGCTATACATCCTGGCCAGTATAAATGGTGGAGGAAGAACCCGGGAAAACTCCAACAAGAACCACCGACCCACAAGAAGCTACTGGCAAGCTTTTTCACATACCCACATTAGCTGAACCCAAGACTTGAACCCACGCAGACAGAGTTGAGACAGCAGTGATCCCTAACAGTGAGCACTTTGGACCACTCGGCCACTTGGGGCTCCCTGAATAATAAGCGAGAAGCAAGAGATGGTTGGTAATTGTATACATTGGTAACAGGCCTGGTCCTAGGGCAAGGTGAATGAAGCAACCGCTGTGGGCCCCACGTTTCTCCGCAATGTAGTTTTTTTTCACTTGGGGCCTTGCACTCATCGCTTGCTGCCTTGGGCCCCGCATGCTGCCTTGGGCCCCACACATCCTAGGGCCAGGCCTGATTAGTAAGTAGCCAGTTTTATTTAGGATGTCCTTTGAGACCTTAATGCAAGAAAGAGCCCTAGAATATTTAAAGATAGTCTGGAATAACTTATTTTTTGGCTTGGGTACTTTGTAATTTTGACCTGTTGATGATCCTAAATTTGCTGGTAACACACTGACTGTAAGCAGCACATTCTGAAAATTATTTATTTGCTGGGCAACTATCTTACATACCATTTCCTGGGAACAGGAGAATTTTCTCATATTTGTAACAGATGTAGTCATTAAAATTTAATATAGTAGTCAAAATGGAATTGAATGTAAATTTTGTCCCACTAACTCTATACTATCATTGACTGAAGGCTTTGATCTTTTGAAATATAATTTACTATCTACAAACACAACAAAAATGTATTACAAGTCATTTTCAGATTTAATGATACTGAACTAGCAGCCTTGCTCTTTTGGGCTCTGTTTTTGTCAGTGAGCTGTTCATTCTATCTGTATTTATAATTATTCAATTTTCCTTACACCATCTGGAGTTTGTTGAGAGCAGTTTGAAGGTTTTTCTCAGGTTCAGCTTGATTACTCAGGCATGGTAGCATCATTAGCTTACATATTATTGATATTTTGAAAAGCATGAATGGAACAAATAGCAGAGCCCCTAAAATAGAACCTTGCAGTATTCCAGAACCTATGGTTTATTCTTTAGCTAGGTGTCCCTTTAATATTACCTACTGAGATCTGTTTCTCAAGTAAGATGTGAACCACTTATGAGCATCATCATTGTCTTTATAGATTTTTAACTTTAATGAATAATTTTGTGATCTACTGAAAAATTAATCATTATACAGAGCCAACCAAATTACCTTATTCTAAGAATTTTAGCTATTTTTGTTAATCAGAAATATAAGTGTAGTTTTACATAATGTGATTACAAAAGTTCATCTGTTGCTTACATTGGTTTTGGGTCTGATTTGGGAAGCAGCATTATTTGGATAGTTTTCCAAGATTGTGGAAGGTTATTTGTTCTCAGACTGTGAATAAACAGAAAGTACTAGCTGCTTTAAGAAGCCTTGGATCCATCATGTAAAGTCTCATGCTTATCATGTCAAATCTTGGGCTTACCATGTAAAGTATTGTGCTTATCATGTCAAGTCTTGGTCTATCATGTTGAATCTTGGGCTTATCATGTAAAGTCTTCTGCTTATCATGTCAGGTATGGTAGTTCATAAATTATGCATTCATTTTTCATTCACAGTTGCTATTTACAGCATATCAACTAGTTCTGAAAAGACTTGGCCCAGATTTGATGGAAAGCATCCTGGCATGAAGCTATTTCATTTTTTTTTAAAATGCCTATCCACTTTCAGATATACAAATAGTTAAGAACAATTTCTTCTCAACAACCGTGAAGCAGAATTTTACCACATTTAACAGAAAGCATTTTGGCATGAGGTCTTTCAACTTTATTTTGAAGAGAACAGAACAAAATGTTTATTCAGCAGTTTACTGGTCTCTGGCCGTATTATAAAACATTAAATACAGTTTTAATATACAGTGTACCATAAACAGTATTGTTAAAATACACTTATTTTTTGCAGTTGATGTAGATAAACTTTAACAACTCATCTCTTAGTTGAAGAACAAAATACAAAAAGAAAGTTTGAAGCACTTGTAATTTAAACTATATACTCAATGGACATTAGATTTGTAAATTCATCAACTGATGTGTTCATGTAATACATCTCATTGAGATTTTGTCTCAAATTTTGGATAAGAAGCACATTTACATAAAAAATGGTGCTCATTTTCAAGAAATAGTTTGCAAACTCTTTGATATCTTTCAAAATTTAATGTTTCTTTCTTTTTCAGTCATTAAATCATGTTTAGAACATCAAAAGATACCAATCCACCATTAAATATGACCACTGTTACTAAAATATAAAACCTATAAATGACTTCTTCTCAAAAGCATCTCAATAGAACTTTACCAAATTTTACAGAAAGCATGGATAGTTTTCAGATGATCCAACTACCCTGGTGAACAATATCTGGTCATCTTGGGATTCTTGTTAAGGAATTCAAAACAAACTCAAAACTTATTTTCAGGATTTCAAATTTAGCATTACCTTTACATTTTCTTGATAAAACTGTTTACGTCCAAATGATCAGTGAATGAAATCTACTGTTAAAAAAAAGCAGCCTCAAATGCATTTCTGCTCTTTCTTTGACCTTCAAGTTTGATCTAGTTTTATTAGGATGGCAGCTTGTCTAGATGCCATTCACTTGGCTATATTATTATTAATAAGCAAGGTTTAAATTGGTGTGTGTATATATGAAGAATTTTGATTCTATTTGGATACATTAATTTTACTTTATGGTTTCCACATCAGTATGTAGAAATACATAAAATACAATACAAGAGTCTATCACTACAAAAATTTGATCTGTGTGGACATGAAGGATTGGTTACACTAGAGGCGGGCAATATAATGTTCACTTATGAGATTTCCATAGCTTTCTATGAAAACAGTGCCATGGGTTTTCTTGCACTTCAAGCATTTCCTCGCAATACAGGCTGTGATTAGAGTGATTTCTGATATGTTGAGATACAAGGTTGTGCACACTATAGAGAGCTTTTCAAATTTAGGTCAAGAACATTACTATATTATAAGGTTTCACTCACTCAGTTGATGTATCAGTGATTTTTTTTTTCTTTCTTTCAGTCTTCCCTGTCTGGGCTGTAACTTACACAATTCATTACACATTCACAGTATTCCCTGTCTGGGCTGTAACTTGTACAGTTCAGTTCACATTCTCAGTCTACCCTGTCTGGGCTGTAACTTGTACCATTCATTACACATTCTCAGTCTTCCCAGTCTGGGCTGTAACCTTTAGCTGTTATTATACATTTTTTGAGCAAATTTGTAAGTATTGCTCTTGAGATCTGTATGTGTCACAGCAAAATTGGGTTGTATTGACCTGCCTTTCAAGATGTATTTTGAACTCAGAGAAATGTCTGATCCTTCTTGTAAATTTCAACACATTTTCAACTGTTAACACTTAAGTTGTCATGTGAGTACCTTCTAGGTATGAAAGTATGTGGTACATTAAAGCTAGATCATAGTCACCTCCTTTCAGCATTTTATTCAGCAAGGCTTTATGTTCCTGACTCCTGTTCCTAGTGGTTAGAGCGTCCGCCTCAGATGCGGGAGGTCGCGGGTTCGAACCCTGGCCGAGTCATACCAAATACTTTAAAAAATGGTACTAACAACTGCCTCGCTTGGCGCTCAGCATTAAGAGGTTAGTGTTAGGACTGGTCGACCTGGTGTCAGGATAATGTGGCTGGGTGGGACATCATGTCACATGTCTGCGGCATGATGCCCCAATGCTAGACATCACTATAAACTGTCACACTGCAGACATCGTAGCAATATGACTGAAAAATTGTTAAAGCTACGTTAAAAAATCTAAATCACACACAAATCACTGTTCCTGACTCATTCCACACAAGCAGGGGTGTAATGTGGCTCTTAGCTCTTTAACATTTTTATGTCTATAAAATGAGGATTTTTATTAAATCTGCCAAAAGGTGAGAATATGATATGATGTTCATATTACGTTCTTCTGTACATCCATCTGTGATCTTTTCCATTTCAACACAGTAATGTTAGTTTTACATCATCAATCATTAGCAAATCATGTGGATAGCTTTCATTTGGACTAGACAAGAAGTATTTTGAATTTTGGATCCAAAGGTTCAAGGTCAAGGTCACTATGAGGAAAAATAAATGTTTTCCTTATTATAGCATTAGTTCTACATCACAGACCTGGACCAAACTTTGTGTATGATTTGTACTTAGGTTAAGGAATATGCCTGTTGATTTGGGGTAAAAAGGTCAAAGTGTGTGTGTGTGTGTGTGTGTGTGTGTGTGTGTGTGATCTGGATTTTCAACATAGCTTTAACAATTTTTGAGTCATATCGCTTTGCAATGATGTCTGCAGTATGGCAGTTTATAGTGATGTCTGGCACTGGGGTATCATGCCTCAGACATGTAGCATCATGTCCCACCCAGTCACATTATCCTGACACCAGGCCACTCAGTCCTAACAATGACCTCTTGATGCTGAGCACTAAGAGAGGCAGCAGTTAGTACCATTTTTATAAGTCTTTGGTATGACTTGGCCGGGTTCAAACCCGTGACCTCCTGCATCTGAGGCAGACACTCTAACCACTAGGCCACTGGAGCAGTCAAAGGTCAAAGTCACTGTGACTGAAAGAAGACAAGTGGTTTTGACAATAAGTTTAGTTTATATCACAACCCTGAAATAAAACTTTGTATATGGCATGCACATGGAGTATCAAAGAAGCCTATTCATTCTAGGGTCACAAGATCAAAGGTTGTTGTCACCTTGGTTGAAGAGTGAAAATTGGTTTCTGTACAAATTTTAAGTTTTGAGTGTGTACCTTCTTTAAAGGTTGTAAATGGTTTGCATTATAAGCCAAGTAAGTAAGCCAAGTAAGTCTAATAAAAAAAATAATGATTTTTATAAGGTAAGTTTATTTCAGGGTTTGACTGAGTCCAGTGCTGGTCACTAATCTCTGGAGTCAAATGATGCCTTACCAGTCAGAGTTTAAAACTTTAATTAATTTCATATTTTATGATAACTAGCAAAATACAAACATATGATACCAGCTTAAGTCTTAATCATCAAGATGATAATTATGCATTTTAGAATACTTAAATGGCTAAATAACCAAGACTGTTTCAGGATGTATTTTGTTATATGGCTTTATTTGAGTGAGTCTTCTCACAGGGATCAGGTACTATCATTTCAAATGTACATGATAGCAGAGTTTATATTGATCAAATGCAACATCATAAACATGAACACTGCTCATGGCAGAAATAATAAGCAGACGGCTTGGAATTAAATCCTTAAAATCCATTTGATTTGTGTAATTTGAACACATTAAAAAAAATTTCTTGTGCATGTTAGTCAATTTGCTCACATAATGCATACAGATGTGTAGCTTATTTTGAGCTTTGCCGGCACCAGGAATATATAGAGTATATAAAGGTCAGTATAAGGGACATCAAGGTCTATATAGAGAACATGAAGGTCTGTATAGGAGAAATCAAGGTCTACATAGAGGACATCAAGTTCTATATAGGGAACATCAAGGTCTATGTAGAGGACATCAGGGTGTACATAGAGGACATCAAGATCTGTATAGGGGACATCAAGGTATACATAGAGGACATCAAGGTCTACAATAAATAGAGGACATCAAGCTCTATATGGAGATCATCAAGGCCTTTATACAGGTCATCAAGGTCTACATAGGGGACATCAAGGTCTATATAGGGGACATCAGGTTCTACATAGAGGCCATCTGAACATAGGACTGGTGCATAATATACTATTAAAATTAAAGTGTTTCATCACAGCCTTTTTCTTATTTCACCTGGTTGGAAAATGGATGTTTGTTTCAGCTATAGTATTGGATCTAGAAGGGGAAGGGGTAACAGTAAAACCTTTTCTTCCATTTAAAAAAAATACATTGTTTAGTGAAACAGCAAAGTACAGTAGTGGCCATTACAAGTAAAGAGGACCACCTTTGTCAATATCAAACCCCTCATGGATCCAAACTTGATTAGACCCCTCATGGATCCACTCTTGCAGCCAAAATTGCTTTCACTACCTGGTTTATAATAGTAAGGAATGTATGTGTGAGTATATATGTGTGTAATTATATATATATATATATATATATATATATGAAATTTGCTTAAATGCACCAGAGTATATTTACCATCCCTGTAGGATACCAAGCAATTTCATTTCACTCAGTAATAACAATAATCCATTTCAGTGATGAGCATATTTATAGAAGAACAAGAAAAACAGGAATGAGTCTCCTGATGGATACAAAATCAGCACATCTCAGATTAACTTCAGCAACATCTGATATTTGTTCTTATTCAAATTTGATTAAAGTCCACTGGTAATAACTGATAATTGACTGTAGTTTTATTCTTATTCACACACAAGGTGTGCACAGCAAGCTTTGTTAGCTTATGAGCCAACTGCCCTATATACTACCATATAATCCAACTGCCATATATACTACCATATAATCCTGATTCATCTGCAACCAATATAGACCCTGATTTGCCATCACAAAATTCACAGACAGATCAGTCTGTATTGTTTTTTTTCCCCCACTGATTAGCAATAATACAATGTATTGACCTAGATCTTCCAGTTTATGTGATGGTTGTTCTGGGTCTGTGTTGTTTGCAGATGGATCCTACTTATGAGATGAGTCTAAATGCAAACTGCATAGACCCAGATCTGACATCGCATAATCCACCTGCAGATCAGTTGAACATTAACAAGATAGACCCTGATTTGCAGGACCATTATGCTGTAGCAGATCAAGAATTTTGTCATTTGCAGTTCGACTTGACTACAATAAACCAGTATATACTCTGTTTACAGTAGTTATTATCTCTTTAGGATTCAATTATCAATAGGGATGCCTCTTTAATACAAGTTTGTTTAGTGGAGTGCAGGATGACCAGAACAAACAATAACTCAACAAAGCCCATTTAAAAAATCTAAAGAGTTATGTGAATTCAGAATCATAGACTTTTGCTCCACAAAAAAATGTAATTTTCAGATATCCAGGAGCTTGCAGTAGTTGTTTTAGCTCTGATGATTGACTAGAAGCACTTGTGGAATGATCTTTTATCCATCTGTAAGCACAAGTTTGTTATTGTTTCTTATCCTAAACTACTTGAAGGATTGCCACGAAACTTTATGCACACATTCAGCCAAAGGTCTAGTTGATCAGAAACGAAAATGGTGCCACTTAGATATTAAATATGGCCACCAAAGTGGCCATCTTGAAAGCCTTGTTATGGCTACTTTTCCTGACAGGTCATATCAACATGGGTTTTCACTAATTAACAGCTGCACTGTCACTGGGAGTATCTGAGCAACAATTTAATATCTCAGAAATAATTTATACAATTTTTGTATTCAGAGTAGTATATTTATCTCTTGAATTTTTTTTCAGAAGGGATTAGAACAAAAGTGTCTTGATTAACATGTGTTTACTGTGTATGATAATTTTATAAACGTGGATAACAAAATTGAATAATTTCTGCAGAGTAAAATTTCTATTCACTGTGTATAAAACATTACCCGTATGCCTTGACACAATAAAAACTCACAAATGGCAACTTGTGAGAAAGTACTGTATCAACATGGGAGATGCAGTAGCTCATTTGGTGGAGCATTGGACTCATTATTTTGTGGGTGGAGGTGGTGAGGGCAAATTCAGGTTGGCTGACCAGGTCACCAGCCTCAGCAAGTCCTTGGGAAGGACTCATAACTACATTTCCTCTACATGATATTGCCAGTAATGTGTTAAATGCGTCCTTGACAACAATAAACAAATCTCTAGTGCTTGGCAACTACAAATGTGCCCTTGACCCAACAACAACAAACAAATCTATAGTGCTTGGACGCTTCAAATGTGCCCTTGACACCAACAAAACAAATGTCTAGTGACTGGCCCACATGTGCAAATAATGAGATCATGCCCCTTGTTTACAAAAATTGTGATTATTTTCATTATAAAAGTGTTATTGTATCATGATCACCTTGATTAGTGTACCACTCCAGCGGCCTAAGTGGTTAGAGCATCTGCCACAGATGTGCAAGGTCATGGGTTTGAACCCTGGCCGAGTCATACCAAAGACTTATAAAAATGGTACTAACAGCTTGGCAGTCAGCATGAAGAGATTAGTATTAGGACTGGTCGGCCTGGTGACAGGATAATGTGACTGGGTTGGACATGATGCTGAATGTCTGTGTCATGATGCCCAAATGTTAGACATCACTTGAAACTGCCACACTGCAGACATTGTAGCAGTATGACTGAAAATGTTTTAAAGCTACGTTAAAAATCTGAATCTGCCACTGTGGTATAACACTTGTCATGACCATACATAGTAGTCTCATGGAGTAATGCAGTGACCTTATTGCTGTGAAATAAATATCATTAACATTATGAGATTTAAAAGAAACCTTACCAGTAACACCTGTTCATTTTACATGAAGTTTATTAAATGTATGGAATAATACAATGTACCACTCCCTGCAAGCCGCTCATGACATAATATACAACATGAATCATTAATTTGTTATCCAATGGACACTGATGTCAGATCATGTGTGATGATAAAATCAATCCACCATTTTCAGACATTTGTTAAATGTTCCACCTACCCTAACCTGGGATGTCAAACAAGTTACAAGATGGTCCACCTCCCCTCACCTGGGGATGTCAGATAAAAATCAAGATGGCCCACCTTCCCTAACCTGGGTATGTCAGACAGGTTACAAGATGGCTCATCTCCCATCATGGGGGGATGTCAAACAAATTACAAGATGACCCACCTTCCCTCACCTGTGGAAGTCAAACAAGTTACAAGATGGCCCATCTCCCCTCAACTGGGTATGTGACACTCAGACAAATTTCAGGCCAGCCCACCTCCCCTAACCTGGAGATGTCAAACAAGTTACAAGATGGCCCACCTCAACTTACCTGGGGATGTCATACAAGTTACAAGATGGCCCATCCCCCCTCACCTGGCAATGTCAAACAAGTTACAAGATGGCCCACCTCAACTTACCTGGGGATGTCATACAAGTTACAAGATGGCCCACCTCAACTCACCTTGGGATGTCAAACAAGTTACAAGATGGCCCACCTCAACTTACCTGGGGATGTCAAACAATTTACAAGATGGCCCACCTCAACTCACCTGGGGATGTCATACAAGTTACAAGATGGCCCATCCCCCCTCACCTGGGGATGTCAAACAAGTTACAAGATGGCCTATCTCCCCTCACCTGATGACATCAGACAAGTTTCATGACGGCCCACCTCCCCTCATCTTGGGATGAATACTGTATCCAGTTTTTCAGACTAGGACATTGGAACTGTGGAGTGACTCTTCAGCATCTGTACAACCATTGAAAGTGTTATCAAATTGCTGATATGACCTCTGATAAGGTCAAACAAAACTGTGTTTCAGTAACTGTATACCTTTATTACTGCATTACCACCAAGTGAAGTGGATAGGTAAACATTTAAAGCATAATCCCTGTTAAAAGTACTCACAATCCTGGACAACGCCCTATGTGATCTTCCTTCGCTAGTTTCAAATTTTAAGTCTATGCACATTCCTTTTATTGAAAAGAATGGTGGCATCCCACTGTTAGCATTCCTTCTTGTTCGGTACATTACACTCTGTGAATTTAGTTATTTTTTGTTAATATTATTTACATGGCTTTGCATTTGCAAAATACTGTATACAAGTCAAACACAATTGATATAGACCCAGATCTGTTGTCACATATTGTGCTGGCAAATCTGGGTCTGTGTTCTTTGTTCAACTGATCACTCCCAAAAAACTGCATAGACCCAGATCTGCTGTCACATATTGTGCTGGCAGATCTGGGTCTGTGTTCTTCATTCTGTTGATTACTCCTGAAAAACTGCATAGACCCAGATCTGTCAGCATGTTATTTGATGACAGATCTGGGTATGTGCAATTTGCTGGTGGTCTTGACATGCAAGCAAGTATATGCTGCAGGTACTAAAGTAATCTTCTATCCTTGACTGGAAATAGTTCTGCAAACTGGAACTGAAGTTAAGCTCTCCCTTTGCCTCCTGAACAAATTAATTATATGCAGTCCTCATTGTCAGTCTGAAAGAATTATTGGCAGTAACAAGTATTTTTCAAAACTGGCGAAAGAAAATACCCAGGGCTTCACTTGAACTTAACATTAACAAAAATGAATTCCCTATACAGTAATTATATATGTATATAGTTGTTTTTCAGTGCAAAACTTGAAATATTTCACTTTGATCATTGGTTGTACCATTTAGGTTACTGTCATTATCACCATTTAAATTCATTCTTCATAGTTTAAGATGCAAGATTATGGACCCAGGGGGTCACCATATTTATGGTTCCCTAGCTTATAAAGCAAAGAATTTAAGATGGCAGACAGTCGGATGCCTTGTTCTTTCCTCATCTTACTGTTCTTAAGTCTGCTATTTTTATTCATGGACAAGATTACATATTTATCTATCGTAACCGACATATCTGGTCAGCGAGCCAAAATAAGGTCTTGGCATTGCATATTTTGTAAGATGACTGGAACACTCATCTATTGTATTTGGTCATTGGGCCAAAACACCCCCTCTGGTGTATCATCCTTTTAAAAGGCATTGAATAAACACTCCTGGTCATTAGGACAATTCACACCTCTTCTAAGGATGCCAGTGTGACTTTTAATTTAGGTCAGATACATGGGATGTGTGGTTGCAGGATTATTTCTTATTTCTACTGAATTTTGCTATTAGAAAAAAGAATTGATTGTGTGAAAATTGCACATTTTCAAGCTATTACTTTATTTTTTCTTCCCCTCCCTGATTCAGAGAAAAATTTGCTGTTTTGCAAATGGAGAGGGGAATGCTGAGACAGCTTTATAATGGAGTAATGGATAAGGCCAAAGGACCAGTCCACTTTTGTCCAGACTCATAAGGACATTTGGATTTCATCTGGCCAATTGACCTTTGGGACTGGTGCAATAACTGTTAAAAAACACAACGGGAATCACAATGTCCCACTAACCAATCTAATCCCACACCTTAGTCTTTACCAAACATTTCTAGCACACCTGGCTGTTGGACCAAGTAAGCTTATGGCTTGGTTATTTGTTGAGCATTGTCCATCTCCACTGTGTGTTGTCTGTTCCCAGCTGTTATTTAAAACTTCTCAAAAACCACTTGACTGATATGCACTTGATTTTATAGGGAATATTCTGGTATCAGTTCTTTTCAGATTTGTTCAATTGGTGTTGATCCATCATTTCATATGAATGATACCATAACTAAAATTAAAGACCTTTCAGCAATTTCTTCTGCAGCCATGGGTAGCTGAGTGGACTAAGTCACTTGCCTTTTTCCGATCACTGCCATCTCATCTCAGTCTGTGTGGGTTCAAGTCTTGGAATTGGCCTATATGTGGTTGTGAGAAAGTTTGCCAGTAGTTTCATGAGGGTAGGTGGTTCTTCCTGGGGTTTTCCCAATTTCTTCTCCCACCAGTTATACTGGATGCCTTGTATAGCCTATCATGTGCTGAAAAATGACATTAAGCCCCCAGCAACAACAACAACAACAATTTCTTCTCAAAAACCACTCAGCAGAATTTGACCAGATTTAACAGAAAGCGTGACCATTTGGTACCAGTATTGGCACAGTTTTATTTTAGAATATAGTTTTGTATAAATAGGGTATTAAGAAAATTTCCAATTTTCATGGATTGATTGTGTGTGACAAATTAAAATATGAAAAACTCAGGAGACATTACAGCAAAACCCTTTAAGTGCTAATCTATACACCTTTGTCTCCACTCCTGTCAGTAAAGAGAAATTCTATTTAGGTCAATGCTCCATGAGATCTATGCCTGATGAGGAAGGGTCTGGTCATATGGCTTTAAGAGATCTAAGCCATATGAGGATCTGGTCATATGGCTTTAAGAGATCTAAGCCATATGAGGATCTGGTCATATGGCTTTAAGAGATCTAAGCCATATGAGGATCTGGTCATATGGCTTTAAGAGATCTAAGCCATATGAGATCTGGTCATATGGCTTTAAGAGATTTATCCTATATGTGGGTCAGATCATGCTGCTTCATGAGGTCTGTGCCATCTGAGGATCTGGTTGTATGACTTCATGAGATCTATATCTTGTTCTGACATTAAAAGTCTTTGGCTGAGATCTCACATAGCCACGCAGTAGATCTGGTTGAATGAGACTGGTAACTTAAACAGTGTGCAAAAAAATAAAAAATTGCAATCCATCCCCAAGGGGTGGGTTTGACATTTGCAAAGGTATTTTATGACAATCTTGCCACCTGCTGGTAGCATACCTTCCATAAAATGATGTCATACAAAATGCATGATACCTGACTCCCAAATCCCCCAACATGATTGTGTTTGAAAAAACATGATTGTCATTGATCTGAGGGTGAGTGGACAAGACATTTTTTTTACCACCACTATACATGTCCGAAGTATGTAGTCTGTATAAACAATAAACAATCCAGCTTAGAACCCATGTAAAACTACCCTCTGGGCAGTTTATACACCTGATTATCATGGATTCACTACCCTCTGGGCAGTTTATACACCTGATTATCATGGATTCAATTAAAAGATAAGGTGGTTAGAGATAAACCACCACCACTTCACAGATTACTTAATTGGTTGAGAATAGCTGGGATGATGCATGTCAAGTCCTTTGAACACTGCTGTAGGAGTGCCCGTTACGTTAGTTTGCATAGGTAAAGTACACTAAGTGGAACAACCCAATTTATTTGAGTCAGGTATAGTCATAGAGATGCATGTGAAAGCACAGAAGTTATTAAAACGTCGTTGTCTGGGAATGGGACTATTTGACCCATCATTATTAAAGATTATTGGCAAGTTAGTGATCAACAGCATTGCTTCTTTCAACTTTGATTTTGCTCCATATTTAAAATGCAAAACACAAATTATTTTGGTAGTTGAAATAGTATACAAGTGTGGCTCATTTGTTTATGGCAAAATGTTGAAATGCAAAAATTAGCAAAGCCAGACAAACAAAATTTCAGAACTCATGGATGGAATTTGACTTTATGCAGCACACCAACAAGGGGTGGGGGGAGCATTTTATGTTATGCACACAATGCAGTCACCATATCAACATTGATCAATCAATTCTAGAATGCATGACCATCAACATGGTATGTTGCCATTCCCTCATTTGAATGCAGATATAGAACGATAATTTTCTATACTGAACAAAGTTCAAGATTGGGGAGGAAATTGGAACAGCACTAACATCTGAACAGTCTCAAATAAGTGCCAAGATGAACATGAATGACAGTAATGTTTTACCTTCACCTTTACCTTCACCAGAATTATTGAGAACAGAAGAGACTGTAGCTAATTAAGAAAATACTCCTATGTATAGTTGATTTTAAAGACGGAAATTTAATGTGTTTTTGTTTGTGTGGTTGCATTTATGTGAGTGTGGGCATGTGTTTGTTGATGTTATGTGAGTGTGGGCATGTGATTGTTGATGTTATCTGAGTGTGGATATGTGTGTGTCAATGTTATGTGAGTGTGGATATGTGTGTTGATGTTATGTGAGTGTGGGCATGTGTGTGTCGATGTTATGTGAGTATGGGAGTGTGAGTTGATGTTATGTGAGTGTGGGCATGTGTTAGTTGATGTTATGTGAGTGTGGGTATGTGAGTGTTGATGTTATTTGAGTGTGGATATGTGTGTGTTGATGTTATTGAGTGTGGATATGTGTGTGTTGATGTTATGTGAGTGTGGACAAGTATGTGTTGATGTTATGTGAGTGTGGATATGTGTGTGTCGATGTTATGTGAGTGTGGGCATGTGTGTGTTGATGTTATGTAAGTGTGGATATGTGTGTGTTGATGTTATGTGAGTGTGGATATGTGTGTGTTGATGTTATGTAAGTGGATATGTGTGTCAATGTTATGTGAGTATGGGCAGGTGTGTGTTGATGTTATGCGACAATGCTATAATATGTCTACCAACCAGTTTTGGTTTGTAAGTATATTAAATGCTTCAAAGAAAGTGGGGTCACTTTCTTTTTTTATCAGATTTGAATTTTCAGTAATTTTGTATATGCCTGTATAAAAGATAACTTATTCTCAGTTGGAACATTGTTTTGCAGATCATGAGTCTTCAAAATGCCCCCCAAAACCTCCCAGTACTCAGTCTCGGAATTATGGCAGGTATATGGTAATATATAGATAATTTATAAGTATTACCCATATGAAAGAAACTGATTGAGGACACTCCAAAACACAGTTTGTTTTGTTCATTAAATTGAGGACTTGGTAAATACTGTTTGTGATGGTTGTTTAATTGAGGACCTGGCAAAACACTGGGTCTATTGGGTTTTTTAAATTGAGGACCTAGTAAAATACTAGTTGTATTGGTTCTTTAATTGAGGACCTGGCAATACACAGGTTGTGTTGGTTGTTAAATCAACAACCTGGCAAAATACAGGTTGTATACACAGCTGATCTCACAGGACTTTTTGAGAACAATATTAGACGTGGCTTTGATTTGGGGCTTTAGATCTTGTCTTATATTCATTTACCCATTGTATTATTATACAGTAGCTAATCTTTCCTAAAGTCATTTATGTATTTTATTTCATTGTTTTCAGAATTAATTGTTCTTATACCATATCCACCTTGTGAGTGGTATTTACCTTTTTGTAAGCATTTGATAAAAGCCATTATGGACTGTTAACATACAATTTAAACATTATGGGAAAGAAACCAGTTAATTAGGTTAAAGAAAGAAGAAGCACACCAGGTTTGAGGAACTATTAGGTGTTATTTTATTTGAAAAGTATTCTTTAAAGTTAATGTATTTCTTGCCTTACATGTTATCATTGGAATAGAGTTACTGCCAATTGAATTCATGTGGTAATATTGTAAGAGATATAATCTGATACTAATGCTTTGAAATGAAATCTTCAGTGTCCATTCATTATTAATGGGAGGCCTAAATGCATTGGATGTCTGCACAGTTTTAGAGTTTAATTTGCACCTCAGATAAAGAAATATGTTTAATGTACATGAAGATGAGGTTTAAGAAAGAAATGTGTATAAGATTTAATGATGCCTAAGGAGGAGTTACTTTGGTACATACTTTCATTAGAGGGATGTATTTATCAGGTATACATACCTACATTGTATCTATCGATCCATCCATCTGTCTACCTATCTACCCAATCCATTTGGCTTGGTATCGATCTATCCATCCATCTGTCTACCTATCTATCCTCTCCATTTGGCTTGGTATCTACCCATCCATCTACCTACCTTAACTTAGTTGTCCATCTGGCTCATTTCTATCCATCCATCCTAAATCTACCTGCCTACTGAGCTATTCAGCTGGTTAGGTAGCTATCCAACAGGCCATCTATAAATATATTTACCAACATACCTTGCAGTCATAATGGCAAGATAGATATACATCCATCAATTGATAGATCTACATACCTACCCATCTATCTATGCTTGTATCTTGTTATTTTTCTGTCCACCTGTTAATCTATTAAGTATGTCCAGTTGTCAAAATGCCCAGGTGTCTGGCCATATATCCCAGTATCTATTCACTGCCATTATACTTCAGTCTTGAAAGTTTGCACATCTAAGCATTGAGTGTCTGCCACTAAGTCTAGACACTCTAAATATTGAATGTCTGCCAGTAAGTCTCTCTCCTCTAGGCAAAGAATGTCTGCTGCTGAGTCTTGATGCTCTAAGCATTGAACGTCTGCCACAAAGTCTCTACACTCTAAAAATTGAATGTCTGCCACTACATCTTGACGCTCTAAGCATTGACTGCCTGTCAGTAAGTCTCAATGGTCTAAATAGTGGAATGTCTGTCACTAAGTCTTAATGCTCTAAGCACTGAATGCCCGCCACTGTCTTGATGCTCTAAGCATTGAATGCCTACCATTATGTCGTAATGCTCCAAGCGTTGAATGCCTGCCACTAAGTCTTGATGCTCTAAGCACTGAATGTCTGCCACTAAGTCTTAATGTTCTAAGCACTGAATGTCTGCCACTACCTCATAACACTCCAAGCATTGAATGCCTGCCACTAAGTCTTGATGCTCTAAGCATTGAATGTCTGCCACTAAGCCTTAACGTTCTAAGCACTGAATGTCTGCCACTAAGTCTTAACACTTTAAGCACTGAATGTCTGCCACTAAGTCTTAACACTCTAAGCACTAAATGTCTGCCACTAGGTCTTGATGCTCTAAGCACTGAATGTCTGCCACTAAGTCTTAACACTCTAAGCACTGAATGTCTGCCACTAAGTCTTAACACTCTAAGCATTGAATGTCTGCCACTAAGTCTTGATGCTCTAGGTACTGAATGTCTGCCACTAAGTCTTGATGCTCTAAGCACTGAATGTCTGACACTAAGTCTTGATGCTCTAGGTACTGAATGTCTGACACTAAGTCTTGATGCTCTAGGTACTGAATGTCTGCCACTAAGTCTTAACACTCTAAGCATTGAATGTCTGCCACTTAAGTCTCAATGCTCTAACATTGAATCTGCCACTAAATGTCAATAATCTAAGCTCAGAATATCTGCCACTAAGTCTCAGCATTCTAGACAAGAATTTATTCAACTGAGTATTTACTCTCTGGTTTAATAACTCATTGCTTTTGTAAAAACGTGTTGGAGTGTATCGTGAACACTGCAGAAAACACATTTATGGTGCCAGACTATCAAGATGTCACTCATGCTTGTTGAATGCTTAAAAGGCTTAGTGACCAAGCCTAATTCAGGGTGCATTCAATAAGATGGCTGTCACCAAGCCTAATTCAGGGTGCATTCAATAAGATGGCTGTCACAGCAAGTGTTCTCAAAGTCATCAATTCTGTCATTTCAAACATGCATGAAATATCTGGAAATTTTCCTGATTATGTATACTTTATATTGATAGAATGCACCAAAATATAGTATCATAGATTGTGCTTATGGTAAGTTCCATAGCAAAGTATGGACTGAACTTATGGCAAATTCCATAAGAAAGTATGGATTGTACTTGTGGCATGATCCATAGTAAAATATGGACTGTACTAATGGCAAGATCAATAATAAAGTATGGACTGCTTATGGCAAGATCATTATATAGCATGGACTGTGCTTATGGCAAGATCATTAATAAAGTATGGACTGCTTTTATGGCAAGATCATAATAAAGCATGTACTGAACTTCCATCAAGATGAGTATGCTCACAGGTTTGGATTGCTGTAAATGCGTAACTTGTTTTGCATAACTTGAAGACATTAAACATTTTGCATATTTTGAATGCATTATACAATTTCTGTTTGGTTTTGTTGATGTAAAATATGCAAATACACGGCCAATCTGGAGCTTGGGGGTGGAGGTGGGTAGGGTTGTATTTTTATAATTTTAGGATCATTTGTAAGTAAACAAAGATGCATGTATTTTCTCATCAGATATTTAAGGAGAATATTTTCAAAAATATAAGGTGAATAAATAAATTTAAATGTTCTTGATTCTCTCCTTTTGTAAACAAACACCTCTCATCAGCAGTCTTGTACAGTGGTTCCTCACTGTAATGTACCTCTGTCTGACATCCCTTTTTAAGACAGGGATAGACCTGGATCCCTTTACTGAACGTAGTAGTATACTAAATACATCACTACCTTGCTATAAGGACATTCATTATAATGGTTCCTTTTATAAGGCAGTTGTAGTCATAGGTCACATCTCATTAAGTGATAGTAAATTTATTATTATTATTATTATTAAATGATAGTAAATTTAAATGTATTACATACATAATGGTGAGGCAGTTTTGCTATACACATACCTTGAATGAAGTTTGACTGGGTGAACACTTTGTTTTCCTTGTACATGTCCATCCATGCCTGCATACATTCATCCACACCCAACATTAACCACAGTGTCACAGTTTTTGTGTATGCATTTTCATACTAAATAAAAGATGACCTATCAGAAGGGGGAATTATAAATTTAACTTTCTTAAGCAGCCATCACCTTCATACAATGAGTTTCCTTCCTTCCCACGGGTGGCTTGTAAAGAAATGTTACACTGTACTTGACATGGAGACATGTCTTTTATATTTAATTCTTTTTTAAAGTCTATTCACAGAACTGACAAAACTGGATCTCCTGATAGGTCAGGTTGGATTGTATTGAGGTATTTTATATATCTGTTAAATAATGCAATGCTATCCATGACCATACCCACCTTATCGTAAGGTACCATGGTATAATGAGGTACTTTTTATTGAGAGGATACTGTATTATGCTTTTTTTCAACAGCACTTGCACTTTGAAATGTTAATTTTAGATTGTGCAAAGTGGCCAGATATTATCACATATCTTAGAGTTGTCTTCTCTTAATTCTGTTTCCTCTAAATTTATAAGCTTATCACTTGATTGGTTGGTTGTTTTTTAATGTTACTGGGTTGGTTGTTGTATGATATCACATTCGGTGCTTTCCTTGGCATGCTGAGAAAAAGGGAGCAAATTGCCTTTCCTGGGATTTACTGAGTAGACAATCCAAGCTCACCTGGGCTTGTTATCAGTGTTGATATATCTTGATAATACTTGTATTGTATATAATCACTTATAACTTGGATCCAATTTCAAACTGCGTAAACCATATCTGATGTTGCATAATGCGTCAGCAGATCTGAGTTTATGCAGTTTCTGATCTGTCAGCACAATATGCTATGTTGTTTGCAGCTGGACAGGACTTGCAGGCTGATCTGTCAGCACAATATGCCATGTTGTTTGCAGCTGGACAGGACTTGCAGGCTGATCTGTCAGCACAATATGCCATGTTGTTTGCAGCTGGACAGTATGCCATGTTGTTTGCAGCTGGACAGAACTTGCAGGCTGATCTGTCAGCACAATATGCCATGTTGTTTGCAGCTGGACAGGACTTGCAGGCTAGTGTATACAAAAGTGTATGAATTCAAATTTAACAGGGGCCCCGAGTGGCCGAGTGGTCTAAAGCACTCTCCATTACGGATCACTGCCATCTCACCTCTGTCTGCGTGGGTTCGAGTCTCAGATTCGGCGAATGTTGATATGTGAGAAAGCTTGCCAGTAGCTTCTCGTGGGTCAGTGGTTCTTTCCGGGGATTTCCCAGTTTCTTCCTCAACCATTAATACTGGCCGCCATGTATAGCCTATCGTGTGCTGAAAAATGGCATTAAGCCCTACAACAACAACAACAACAACAACAACAACAAATTTAACACAGAAAATTATATACTGGTACCTCTGTATCACTAAGATAATCAAGATTTGAAAGTACCATATATACTAAATTATAAGATGAGTCCAGCTGCACACTGCAGAGTCCCAGATCTGTCATTGCATAATGTACCAGCAGATCTGGGTCTGTGCAATTTGTAAGGAATAATCAGTAAAACAAACAACAATAGACCCTGATCTGAAGATGCATTATGTTTGGCAAATCAGGATCTATGGTATTTGCAGTTGGACTCGACTTACAAACTAGAATATATGAGAATCACTTTATTTAATAATGATAACCACAGTGCCAGTTATTTTGTCTTGAAATAACTCTTTCTTGCTTCAATGCCAATATATTTGTTTACTGTTTTATAGTTGATTTGGCAACTAGTTTTTCTTACATCACTGTACTCAAAGTATTGATTCTGATAATTTAACAAACACATCTAAAAAGTCAATTATAATCACTGAGATTATTTTTTATCTTGCATTGAGGAACAACAAGCCAACAAAATTATCAGATATCTGTTGACTGGAGGAATTTGTCTCACAAAATCTGTTGTAGCTTTCATAGACTGATTTTACTTGAAAGAGGTTTTTTTAATGATTGCTTGGTTGGTATGGTTTGGTTTGTTTTTATGTTTTACAGCAGTACAGCATCACAAGAAGACTACTTAGTGCTGACACGATCGGAGTACCATATGTACTTGCTTATAACTTGAGGTAAACTGTCAACAACAAAGATCCTGATCTGCCATAGCATAATGTGCCTGCGGATCAGGTCCAATGCTGTTTTCTTCCACTGATTACTCCTAACAAAACTGCACAGACCCATGTCTGCCGGCACATTATGCAACAGCAGATCTTGATTTGTGCAGCTTGCAGTGGAACTCGACTTAAAAGTAAATATATATGATAAAGTAATGGGATTTCATGCACAAAAATGGCAACAATGTATAATATTGTTAACTCCCACTTCTTGCATTGGCAGCATCTGAATTTGGTCCTGTCTGTCAGTATGCATATAATCTTTTTCCCAAAATGTGTTTACGTGATCATATAAACACCGCTTGATGTTGGAAAATGTTTTGTATACTTATGTAGGTAATAAGATTTTCATGCAACAAAAGTAAATTTTCTGTTTTGATAACTGGTATATATCTGTCAACATGTCCATTTGTCTCTCTGTCCATAACTCATCTGTCTGTCTGTCTGTCTTAAGCATTTTTTTTTCCAGAGCTTAATTCTGGAACTGTTCAGTGTGTCTATATGGTGAGGGAATGCATCTTGAAAAGTACTACACCTTTATTGCAAAAAGATGTCTCAGTGACCATTGTTTCATGCATCATTGAATTTTGAAAATGTTATGTTTAAGGTTCATTTTTGGAGTGCTGTTTATTTTTTAATCATGAAACTTAATAATTAGACGCATTTCTGTTAGTATTACATTCTTACAAAGATCACTTGATCTCCATTTTATGCTGTATTAACACAGGTTAAGCATTTCTTATGCTCAAAAGCATACAAAGACTGTCATTTCCAACTAGTGTAGTTTTAAGTAGAAATAGTATCCAATGGTATATTTATTATGGATTGATGACTGTACTGTCTGTGAATTATATATTATTGGTTACTCTCTACAGGTTAACCGTTAACTGTACATTGGCTTTCTTCCATAGATTACCAGTAACTTTGCATTGGTTACCTTCCACAGATTACTGGTAGCTCTACATTGGTTACCTTCCACAGATTACTGGTAAAGTGTACATTGGCTACCTTCCACAGATTACTGGTAACTGTACATTGGCTACCTTCCACAGATTGCTGGTAATGTGTACATTGGCTACCTTCCACAGATTACTGGTAACTGTACATCGGTTACCCTGAACATATCTGCTATTTGTCATAATATATTCATATAATGAAAACAAAAAATGTTCTGACCCCACAGGTTTGATTGGGTGTTAGAAGCAAATTAAGTTTATCCCTGTAATTTGCTTCAGATTCCCTACATTTATTTTTTCATCTTTTTTTTTTTTTTTTTACAAAATGTCATTGCACAGTTTCTATCACTGATCATGACTTAGCCATATTTGCACAATGGAAAATCCACTCACATAATATTCATCCATTTGGTGAAAGCATTCTCTTTGTTTTGTTGATATAGCTGTCTATTTTGATTTCCCTTCCACTTCCTGACCACTGGCATCAGATCACATCTTTATTTTTTTTATGCCAACACCAACAAGTTTTATTTTCAAAATTTTATCAATAGTGTAATCACTCAGCCAGAATGGCCTCATTGGACTGGAAATACCTTTGAACTTTCAAATGAATCACATTTGGGTACTGTCCTTTCAAGAAGAAATTTTTTTTAAAAATTCAGATGTGGATGACAGTCTTCAGTAATTATTGCACACAATGTACATGAGATTCCCCCACTCCTTTGTTTATCAGCATTAATGACTATGCCACTGTTCTCTTTTGGTTGATTGTGATGAACACTCAAAGTGACCATGTGATCAAAACCAAACTGTGGCATGGCACTAGCATTTTCAGTTAAATGTGTTGTGTTCGAACACAATAAATGCAGAGGGGCCCAAAATGGAGTGAATCCCCATGGTACTCATCTTCCAGAAATGTAAAAAATCCATCAATATGTTACTGCAGGGTAATATTGGGCAGATCTCATGTATGTAAACACAAGTGTTGCAGTTTTCATAATTGTTATGGTTATGCTTTAGCATTGCGAGTAATGCCTATCAATTGCAAGAAAAGTAAACATTTGCAATATTACACACCTTTGCTGAGGAGTCCTTCTTTAAAATTTACTTCACAATTGTTCACTAAAAGATTAAGTTGCCCTGATCTACCCCCATTTAACCAGCTGACTGTGAGCTGTGTAGCCTTCAGGCAGTTGAGCTGTAACAAGCTTAGTCAGCAACACCTATAATGATTGTCCAAGAAAACAAACAACCTGTAAATTAGCCTAATCACTTTTTAATTAGGTTTAATTCTTTATTGGTCTTTTGACAAAGATAATATGTAAACTAGGCATAGTGACCTTTGAACATTACTGTGGGGGAGGAAGAACATGAGCAAGGCTCAGTGACAATCACTGACCCAAGGGAAGCTACTGGTAAGCTTTCTCACATACCCACATTGGTTGAGTCCGAGACTTGACCCATGCAGGCGGAGGTAAAAGGGCAATGATCAGTAAAGGTGCACACTTTAGGCAACCTGGGACCCTCTTTAACAAATATATATATATAT
>JAECUM010046657.1:0-19506 GCA_016617855.1 Megalonaias nervosa | reverse complement strand
TGCACGTCGTTTATTTTTTGTTATTGTTGTTGTCAGTCCAGTAGTGGGTGTAGATAATCTACATCGAACACAATATAGACTCATGTTATTAATAATATGGATATAATTGATTTTTCGGCGACACGAAAACAGGAACCAGTGAAGCATCATCCAGCATTACCAAATTCGATAAGAATGATTATAGTAGGTCCATCTGGATCAGGTAAAACACAACTATTATTAAATTTAATAATGCGATGGTTAAAATGGAGTAAATTGTATTTAGTAGCACCATCTGTAGATGATCAACACTGTTACAAAGTACTTAAAGATTTTAATGAAAATGCAAAATTGCTGAATGAAGATGGTGATGATGTTGTTGACTTTATTACCGATATTGATGAGGCTCCATCTGTAGGTGACCTAGATGGATTTATTAATAATTTAGTGGTGTACGATGACGTTATGTTGGACAGACAAACAAATCCAGCTAGAATATTTTCTCGAGGTCGTCACAAAAATACTGACGTGATTTATGTTACACAACAATATACACAGATACCTAAAGTGATCAGAGATAACTGCAATATTTTGGTTGTGTTTAATGGAGTAGATAATTATACTCTACAGAATATTTCTTATACTTGGTGTTCAGGGGACATGGACATGATTAAGTTTAAAAGCTTCTTTTCAAAAGCACAATCTGCTCCGTTCGGATTTATAACAATAAATCTTCATGACCCAAGATCCAGATATCGTATAGGTCTGGCTAAAATCTTTGGTTAATCTGTGATTAACTCTGCTCCTCCTCTGCTAGAGAATTATTTCCCCTTTCTATGTATGTCTGTATGTATGCATGTTTGTCTGTATTTTGATTTATCAAAAATAATCAGTAGATCCTAGCGGTTACCCTTCAATGGAGCCCCTCGATAGCCTGTGTGACTTTCATGGGGTCCTTACATTGTCGTTCTCTCTTATGACGTATTATGCGGCACGCCCATGTTCTGTTTCTTTTGGCTAACACCCTTTCTGGATGTTTATTTGGGGTTCTTCCATGGGGCAGAGAGCTCAAGGCATGCTACTGATTATTTTAGGGGGTAAATTTGCATAGACACACCTCCCGGCGAATTTCTAATCGACGAAAGCGAAATATTAGCAATTCAGAAGGCTGTCTAGGCATTGCGATTTCGATAAAACCCCACGAAACCCCGGGGTAGAATTCCAAAATAGAATCCGACCACGAGATACGTGGTGGTTTATCGAAATCTCAGGGGATGCCTCCCCCCCTACTTATTAAAAGATATGGGCGACCGGGGACCCGAACCCATCTCGGCGAGATCTGGGGTCGAACCGCAAACATCAGTATTAAAGTTTCCAACAACTTTAACATTGAGCTAACGAACTCGACTACGGATATACGTTTTAGAAATTATTATATGTGATTATTGTGCAATAGCATTTGATGTCTGATTTTACAAATAAATAAATATTTATAATTTTATTAAGATATTTTGCCATTATATGTATGAACCGATTAAAATGTATTATATTTAAAATTAAAGCACGGAAATAAACTGCACACAAATACCTATCTCCGGGGAGATATCCCCCACGATAAACACAGCTATTGTTTAAACTACCACACATGTCCTTGAAAAATCGGTACGCATACCTATCTCAGTACATGTATGTATGACTCACTTCATGTATATACATGCAATAGTTGATCTGGATAAATTCATAACAGCAGGAAGGGTGAATGACAAAAATTGAGTAACCCGGTAAGTAAACTAAACGCACTATAACAAAAGTCAAAAATAAAATAACAAAGGTGAGCTAACCCAAACGATTTATTATTCGTTTTTTAAACCGTACGGTAATAATATAGTTAGAAGGCTCGGTTTATCGTTATTGACCTTATTTTTGTTATTTTATTTTTACTTAACGGTTCAGGCAAAACGTTGTAGGGTTCACCCCTCCTGCTGCTCAGCTGGACAAAGAATCTATCGAGTAAATGGCTCAATAAACGATGACAATATTGAGAATTTAGCTTTACAAAATGAGTATCAACCACATCCAGTATTTAATCTATTCGAAGCATTTGACAAAGGAATTATTTGACATAGAAAAACAAAAAAAGTTGTTGGTTTTATGCAAATTACTGGCTATTTAAATGTAACTGTTAGAGGAACTAAAACAGATTTTGTTTCTTATAAATCACATAGGTTTGTTTTTGAAACATTTAATGGCGCTATTTCAAATAATTAAGTTATCGATCATATTAACAACATTAAATCTGATAATCGTCTAGAAAATGTAGATCTAGTTACACCAAGAGAAAATAGTAGAAGAGGAAATACTGGAAATAACGATTTTAGTAAGGTTATACCAGCTATTTCAGTAAATCTTGAAACTAATGAAGAAATAAAATTTAGATCAATGAAAGCTGCTGGGAAATATCATAAAATTAATACAGCTAGAATAAAAGATGTTGCAGATGGCGTGCATAAATCAACAACGTCAACATCCACTTTTGACAGATTTAGTTTCAGATATGACGATCAATGATGTTTCTTAGCTAGGTCTTAGTAAGACAGTTATGGGCAAACGTTAAAATATCATCACGGTCAAATTTTAATGTTATAAATGCACCATCATTAAGTTTTTTTTCTGTTGCTGTTAGTAATATCCTATCAATTCGCCTTGCATTACAATAACGTCAACAGAATAAGCACTATAACCAGACAAACATTTTCAAACTGCCTCAGCTAATTCTCTGTAATTTAATATATTAACTTTATGATGATATTTTACTTCTGGAGATTTCGTTTCGCTGGCCATTATTATTATAAATTAGATAAAAGTATATTATAATATGAACTTGATGAAACGACTTGCTGATATATATGCTGATGATAATTTAATCTCTAGCGACAAAGTCGTCAACGACACAATTACAAGAGATAAAATCACTAACGACAAAGTCGCCAACAACAATGTTAGCATGATCTCAGATAAATTTGCTGCTTATAATGAAGATGATATTTTGTACGACAACAATGATGACGAAGATGACAGCAGCGTTGCTGTCGCTGACAAAAAAAATTACAGCAGACTGACAACTGGACGATATAATGTTAAGTATCACATTGCTAAAAAAATAATAAAATTTAATTTTACTGTTGCCGAACAACAAATATTTTGGCAGCTTATTAAACTATTATTAAATATAAAAATAACTGGCCATCAAAGAAATATAAAATATGATTTTATTTTTGTTAAAATATTTAATTTAATGGCAGTTGATAATGCAAGAAAATTATATTTAATTTCGTTATGTAAAACTATCAAATGTAAATCTGTACTTGTAAAGTACGAACGAATTTATAATAACATTATTGCACAAAATTGGGAAAATTATAAATAATTTTCTAAGTTTGTATCGACTTAGTTGGCACCCAGCTATTAAATGTATCGCTCTATCCTCTCCATTTAACTAAACTTTTGTTGCCGCGTTTTCGGATAACTTTTTCAATAACAAATACATCTTGGGAAGTTTTCTGAAATTCCTGCTCGTAAAAACTACCAGTTATAGGTTCACCCAATAAATCCTTCAGCGCGTATGTTACAGGTATTGTTAAAAGTACTTTATCAACGACAAATACTTCTTCGCTCCAGTTTGGAGTAAGTCCTTTTTCAAATGTTTTTTTCGTCAGAGAAATTCTAACTTATCACCAACTTTAAATTTATGTCTGCGGTACATGTTTTCCGTTCGCCAATATTGGATTTTTAATTGCGTCATTTGGCGACATTTTAGTGGTTCGATGTTTCATGTTATTGTATTCGTCAACAATGTTTTGTAAATTATCAATGTATTTATTTGTATTTTTAGCTGTCAAATACTTATGAATTTTTTCGTTTAGCGTGCGATTAAATCGCTCGACGACAACGCTTTTACCCTCGTTCCCTGTAACATATTTTTTGATATCATTTTGGAGCAAAAACCGCTCGAACTTGTTATCAAAAAATTCTGCTCCGTGATCAGTCCAGATTCTATTTGGTTTTCTTTCTGTAGTTGTTATTATTTGTTTCAGCGAATCTGTTGTTGACGTTCCTGTCTTGTCTGAAATTGGAACACTAAAAGCATATTTACTAAAAATATCTACAACATTAAAAAGATATCTCTTATTATTGTTAAATTAAGCTAGATTTGACACATCAACTAAATCTATCGCCCAGATATCGTCAACGGCATTTGCGACAACCTTACGTCGCGGAAACTTTTTTTTTTAGGTTTGTGTAATTCAGCTGCAAGATCATCATACAATTCCTTTCCGAGTCCAAGTTTATATTTTGCTCCAATAAAACCCTGCACAAACTTTCTATCAATACGTTCTCGCATATTTATCGGTTTCATATCACGAAGTTCGTCTAACATTACTTTATCACAGCCGTGCTTATCTTGTTCGTTGTCCCTGTAGCAGATAACAAGCTGCAGATGAATGATGATAAAACTGAAGCCATCCTGATTACAACAAAAAGACTTTCTCATTCACATCCTTTACCTCAGACAATAAATATCAGCAACACCAATATTAAATTCACACAGTCAGTACGAAACCTCGGTGTCACTCTCGACAGTACTCTCTCGTTGCACCAACATGTCATGAACATATGCAAGGCTGCATATCTTGAGCTGAGACGAATCAGCTCCATTCGCAAGTATCTTTCAGTTGATGCCACTAAAACGCTTGTGTGTTCCTTAGTACTTTCAAGACTGGACTATTGTAACTCAATTCTGTCTGGTTCGTCTCAATATCTACTTCAGAAACTTCAAAAAGTTCAAAATACAGCTGCACGAATCATCCTTAGAGTACCACGATCAGAGCACGCCTCTCCCCTGCTCTGTACCCTTCACTGGCTATCCATACGATCCAGAATTAAACACAAAATTTGTTCTCTGTGCTACGTTTCACTGACGGGCTCCAGTCCAACATACCTATCTGACCTCACCCATGTGTATACACCTGCAAGATGCTTACGCTCCTCTTCTGACACTCGTATTCTCATTATTCCCACTATGAAGGTGAAATCATATGGACAACGCTCTTTTGCATACCAGGGCCCAGCAACGTGGAATGAATTGCCCACTGCACGTAGACACAAAGACACAGTGATCTCATTCAAGAGCGCTCTTAAAACTCACCTATTTCAACTGCAAGAACAGACTTAAAGACCTAATAATCTATCCTTGCCTTAAATATTTACAGCATATTTTCTGTTTCTACTTTCGTGGTGTTTGTTTTTAATTTTGTAATCATATCATTATATATTTTTTTAAAGTGTTATCAAATGTTGTAAAGCGCTTAGAGCTTCTAAAGATTAGGCGCTATACAAAGTCCTCATTATTATTATTATTATTATTATATCATGGCGCATTGCTATCTCATCAACTTGATTGTAAGGCTCTTGTCCTGGCAGCGGATTATCATTTTCATCTAGTTGTTTATCAAGAGGATTATAAGGTCCAGTATATTTATGGCCTGGTAATGTCCATCCGCCTTTTGGTTTCGGCAATTTACCAATTACTTTATGTATATCTATACCTGTTCCTATTATTTTCCGGCGATTACAACGTTGACAGTATGTGACAATTTTATTTTGCTCAAGACATGAATCTCTGTCAGAATCACACTTACATATCATTATTAATTAATCATCTACTAAAATAACGTCCATGACAACGTCAGTACATCCAGCTCCCAACGATTTTATCGCTGGGGACAATTTCCTCAAAAACATACTTTTTCTTTTTCCACAAATTGCGCAAAGACTTTTCAGCATCGTCCCGTTGTTCTTTGTTTTTTCTGTTGTTTCATTGATATTTTCTGTTTTAGTTTTACATTTGAGACAATATGTTGACATTATTTATTTGTAATTTAGATAAAATTGGCAAAATTATTTATAATTTTGTGCAATCTCATCATTGACGTGAGAAGGATGCTTGTCAAAGTGTAAAATAAATTTAAAAAAATTAAATTTAGGCTCCAATCCAGAGGATTGGGATATTTGTTTAATGAACATTATACAATAATATCCACAAGCAGAAGTTCCAGTAGGCTGAATTTGATTAGACGAATAATTTATTACTTTATATTTTCGAGACATATATTTTTTTATTGCGTCACTCAGAGGAAGTCCAAACGAGTCAAAATAATTGTTATTATAAACTGCTACCCAATGTGTACCAGATCCGTTGTTGAAATCTTGTATATTTATCACGCAGGAAAAAACATCTGCGACACCTTCGGTGTTGAGTTCATCTTTGGAATAAACTCCGTGGAAATCTTTTACTTGTTTTAGCTTATCAAGTATATCAAAGTTACTTAGCGGGACCGTGTTCCCGGCAATGTTAGTCCTCGTCCTATTCCCAGCAGATTTGGCAGTAGACTTCCCGCAATTCCCGCTAAAAGTGGAGCTATTGGAATAAATCATCCTTTGGTTGTTCTTCACGTCGCGGTGTCTTTTTTTTCGTTGTCTTTTTTTTTGTTGCTGTTTTTCGTTGTGGCATTACATTTATCAGTCACATAAAATTACAAGTAATTTTCCTAATTTTGTTACCATCGACATTCATGCGAAACATTAAACTAAAACATTATACGAAAAATTTCATTACACCACCACCACGAACGATTCCATGACCTTCAACTGCTTTTTTCGTTGCGACAGATACTGCTCCAGACGCTGCTGCTAATCCTAATCTACCAAGTACTGGCAAAATTCTTGGTAATAAAGTTTTAGCAATTACTGATAATGCCGGACCAAAGAAACCACCTTGTTTTACCATCGCTGTTATTTGTGCGGCACTTAAATTTAAAACAAAAGGTTTGCCGCGATCGCACCTGTTCACCTGTTTTTTGGTTAACATTAATTTTGTTAAAATACCCTTGGAAATGTCAGGGTTGATTTTTAATGATACTTGCCTCTGCTTTGCAACAGCAGCTGCTAATTTTTTAACTTGACCATCAGTCAAATATATTTCTTTTACAATATATTTTGTCATCTTATATTAAAGTTATAGATTAAACTTGCAAAATTACTTGTAATTTTTAAACTTGTACTGTCATTTTACCTCCAACAGAATCAATCGTAATAAATCTGTCGCTGATCACCAACGCGTACACGTACAACTGCGCTGCTGGAACTGCTCCGAGTGTACAAGTAATATCAATATCAGCTGTTGAATCGACAGCTCGCTCGCAATGTTTACTAACATCAAAATAAAATATTGGATAAAGTGTACGAAATTTCTCTACTGATATCTGAGATTCGTCTCCAACATCCTGATATTTTTGCACTGCGTCGAGCAGATACATGTAAGGTCGAGTAATATTTTTATTAGCGTCATCTGCAAAATTACATTCTATCGCTCGTTCTGGATATTGCTTTGAATTTAGTCTAGCATATATTCGTCTAACATCAGCATTACAAAATATCGCATTATTTTGTTGTTGGTCACCACGTCGCGTTTGCCGTTGAAATACAACAAATAATTGCCTCGGCAGTTGTTCACTTGATGTTGTTGTAACTCGCCATGTATAGTTGGTAGTATTTGGAACTGCTGTTTGATATATTTTGTGTTGCTGAAAATAAATTCTGTTTGTATATTTTTGCAGCATATCATTTAATTCTGACATTTTAGTGATTGATGGTGTTATTCGTGGCATCCACAGCGCAAGTTTATTTATGATAAACTGTACATCAGCTCCGCCATATCGAAATAGGCAGTCGTTTTGTTCTGCTCGATCTAAAATAAGTGTATGTTTAACTCCACTAAATACTTTGTTGTAGTCCCTGCAAAATCCAATATTGTACTTAACGGCAGCATCATTGCAATTTGACGTGATCCTTCTGCAAGTTCCTTTCGCCTTGCAAAACCTTCATTGTAACGTACATTTCCTACGCCAATTGCATTATTAACTAAATCTAACATTGCAACACCGTTCACAGCTGCACCTGGCGGTGTTATACTAAGATTATTACAAGCAGCAGTAAGCGCGACTCTTACAGCGTCTGCATTAGCGGCTGCAGCTGGTGGGGCTATACCTAGCGCGGCTGCATTAAGAATAAGAAACACGTAGGTGTAAATAGTAAGTAACAATCTCGTTATTCAGATCCAGCTGTCGTCCAGATTGATCTGTCAACTGCATATTTATTGCTGTTATTTGATTTTCAACATTTAGCAGATAATAAATAACTTGCCGCGGATTAATTTGCATGAGCGATCCTGGTGGAACTTCTGGCGAAAAACTATATATTGTTTGCCCTTTACTACCCTGGGCTGAGTAAGATCCAATTGCAATGGAGCAATTTATTAATATTGCGTTTACGTCAGTTATATTTACCGGCAGTTCACCGTCATACGTCATTTGTTGTTCAAAAGCATCATAAGTTTCACGAGAAAATCCTATCAGTGGTGCGATACTTGTTGGTGATATAAAACTGACCATCATATCTTTTAATTTTAATCTGGCTCTTAACGTGTTATAATTTGGTACCAGTTCAAAATTATCAGCTACACCGCCCGCCTTTGTTATCAGCTCTTTTATTGTTTTATTTAAATCAGTAACATTATAAGCTCCTTGTGGAATTTTAATTTTTCTCCATATAGGTCTTGGAGCTGGAGCTAAAGTAAAATCAAATTAATCATTGACACCAGTTTTTACGTTAGCCATGGAATGCCAACACGTACATGAAATTAGTCAATTTCATACTGTTTTTCAGCATCAAGCTGTATTGGTGGAACATAATTTACTGAAAAATTTGCGCTATCTTTCGAGGCTGTGCTAGAGTCAAGTAATAATGTTGTTGACATTGCTATTTATTATATTTTTATAAAATTAAATCACTATGTAAAGTTTCGTATTCATCAGATGTTAATAAATTTTCCGATCTTAAATGATCACGTATATCAATAATTTCATTGTCAATTTCAGCACCAACATTTCCAGCTTCCTTTGACGATATCCACAGCATTAATCTGCCTATCATTTCAGCAGTTGATGTAAATATTTTTACACCAGTTCCAGATTTTTCACTGGTGCGAATATTCTCATTATATTCAAACTCGTCATAAAATTTTGCATATCTAGATTTTCCAGCTCTAAATTTCTTCGTCGTAAACATTAAATTACTAGCAATAACACCATTTCTAGCATGTTTAAAAATGTTTTAAGAGATTCTCCTTCAGCTTCAACAATTTTACTATAAGCTTCTATTCCATTTTTATAAATATCATTAAATTCTTCAATAAAATCGTCATATTTACTTTGTGGCCATTTATTAATATTATCAACATCTTCAATATTATTTTCTTCCATAAAAGTATCGTATTCTAATTTTTTTATTTTATCTGCTGTCTTTTTTTTAATGTTCTCTTTTTTACTTTCAGTTTCCGCTGGTAATACAACTAGTGGTTTTTCAATCTCTGCTGGTCTATCAGTTTCCACCAGACTCGCAGCTGGTACTCTTTCTAAGTCTATTTCTTTCGCTATGGTACTCGAAACATTAGTGTGATGATTGAACTTTGTTTCATTAATTATTTGATTAAGAGCTTTGATATAAAGATCAGCGATAATTCCTTGTCGGTATTTTTTAATAGCTTTGTAATATTCATTATTTTCCGGTACTACCAAATCGATCTGTTTCTTATTTTCCTCCGATATTTTTGTTAACTGTGCAATTTTTTCGTCAGCATTAGTTCATTTCGTCTAGCAACAGGATCAGTAATATTTGCCACAAGTGCTTCGGCTAATTTTCTTCTTTCTTCAGCAGATCTAGCAACAATTTTTGCAGCAGCTGCTTCTTGTTGTTCCTTAACTAATCCAACCTAATCTTTTTCCTGTATTTTTTTAACTTCCTCTTTTGATAGTGGTTTAGTTTCAGGTTGTTTCCCAAGTAGTGCCTCGGTAACTGGTTTGAGAATCGTAGCTGTTGTTTCTGCAGCAGTTATTTGTCCACGTCGTGCTTGCTGTACTCGCTGCTTAAACTCTGCTTGCGATTGAGCAAGTTTTTTAAATCTTTATGTTTTCTGTATTTTGCTCGTTTATCCATAATTGTTATATTAAACTGCTGTAGATAATTTTCAATACAACAGCGAAACATTTTAGTTGGATCATGTGTAAGTTTATCAAATAAGAAAAAGTTATATTTATCTTTTGTAGCTTTATGATTAAGTTCGATAAATTTATCTTTTATCACATCACCACATTGCTCGTTCGCGATATTTTTAACGTCAATATTGTCCAGTCCCGGAAATAATATAAAACAACCAGTATTTCGCCGAATAAATCTGTCGACGTTGTAAAAACCTTGGACTAAATAAACAGAATTACATTTCTTATTACGCGATAGTGAAAAATACGATCTTATTTTATTCATTTCTACATTGTTTAGCGGAATATCATCAAAAGCAACTATTTTATGTTCGGACGAATCAAGTTGATTAACTGGAACAAGATCTTCTGGTTGTTTGATAATAAAAAAATCTTCACCAGCATCAAGATCATCATGAAGTTTGTTATTATATTCGCTTAGTAGCTCGTACTTATCATGCTGTGGGTTAATTGTATAAATATAAACTCGATCGTAGTTAAAATTATCGCCCAGTAGTAAATTCATGAGCAAATTTGTTTTTCCCGATCCAGTTCGTCTAACAATAAGATAATGACAATCTGGAAGTTCATTGTTATGTTTATGTTTCACCAACCGCTCTGTATCAAAATTTAATATCGACGATTTTGCCATTGTTGTTATACATTTTATATTATATTGAACTGACTAATGTTGACAATTTTATGTTATATCAAATAAATAATGAGCTATTAGAGAAAATTTGGAACATTAATAGGAGATTCATCAGCTGTAAGTGCAACAATAACAAACGGCAAGATTGATTTATCAGGTTACCTGAAAAAATCCGGCGACACAATGACAGGAAACCTGTTTATGTCAAATCAACGAGTACTAGGTTTAGAAATAAATTATCCGCCAATAAATGCTGTTGATACACAAGCTGTTAGCTATGCACAACTAAAATCCGTCGATAATAGCAAACTAGATAAATCTGGCGGAATTTTAAGCGGTAACTTAGATATGTCAGAAAAAAAAAAATTGGAGACCAGGTATCCACAAGCAAATTTAAATTATACACAAGCGGTAAGTTATTCACAGTTGAGGTATGTGGATGATAACAAACCTGATAAAATCGGTGGAAGGTTTATAGGCAATATCAACATGTCAGGAAATTATTTTTATAAATTTAGAGACTGCATATCCGCCAGAAAACTTAAATCAATTACAAGCTGTAAGTTATGCGCAGCTAAAATCTGTTGACGATAGCAAACTTAACAAAGCCGGCGACACAATGACAGGTAACCTTACAATGAGCAATAACTCAAAAATAACTGGACTACCAACAACCTCACCACAAGCTGATGCTGATGCTATCAGTTATGCTCAGTTAAAAGAAGAACTTACCCCATATTTTAAAAAATCTGGTGGACCATTGACAGGCAACATAAAGATGAGAAGCAACAAAATAACTACGACATATGTTCCAGTTAACCCTAATGATCTGACAAATAAAGCGTATGTTGACAGTCTGTCTAGTGGTATAAAACGAACTAAAAACAATGCTGGGTATATTCCAATACTTTATAAAACAACTGACAACCGAGTTGGGTTTGAGGTAAGCGCATCGGCATATTATCCCGAAAATTATCCTTATTACGCTTTCTCTGATAGACATGAGTGGACGACCAACGGAGAAGTTGAAAATTTTTGGATTAAAATTAAATGTCCTACTGCAGTTGCTATTTGGCAATTTCATTTGCGAGGCCGATTAAACTCTAGTGTTGGTCGAATTTATAATTGGCAATTGGAAGGATCAAATGATGATATCAACTGGACAATATTGTGTAGCACAACAGACACTTACATTTCAACAACACAATATTTTACAATCTCGACAGAAAACACTGTTAACAAGTACTTATATATTCGAGTTAATGTTTTAGCTGCTGAACATCCATTTCCAGGACTGACAGCATTTCAAATATACACACTCGACGAACAAATTTAATCTAATGCTATAAAATAATGTCAGAACCACTAATTATAACCATTGCAAGAGAATTTTATGATAATATTTTTAACCCTAAAATAGATGTTGGAGTTGTTAATGTAGCAGCAAAAAACAATCCAAAATATGAAATATACAGGCATCAGTTTATTAAACAGACTAATAACGCCAGATTATGTTTATAATTTTATTCGCGTTATGTATATGCGAGGACCACAACTGAAAAAAGCAATAGAACACTTTGACATTATAAGCAGATACTGTCATTCTGATGATTGTCTAGAAGAACAAAAACAAGTTGAAATTATATTTAAAAAATATTACTCGAGCTTGATTGGTCTAACATAGATTTGATAATAAAATCAGACTTAATAAAAGCACGAGTTTATAGTGGAAGAACACTGGAAGAAAGACGAATAAACGAAAATCATACTCGTCTTGACAAACTAGCGGAAAATAAAAAAATGAGAATTAAAAGAAGCAGAGATTTATATGATAGTTTTTCAAAACGAGGTATATTTAAATATCTCGGTATGTACTACCATGACAAAGGAACCTTGGTTAGAATCGTTACTATGACGTCAGACGCAGAGTTAATTATTAAAGTGTACGCAAACGCAATTTTGCCAATGATACTTAAAAAAGACCCAGAATTTGATCCGATTATTGTTAACATGTCTCTAAAGATAATCAAAAGCTTAGACGATGAAATTAGTAATTTTAGTGATGATGAGCGAGAAAAGTTTTTTGAAGAAGCCAATCAAACAAAGTTGGAAGTAAAGTCTGATTCTTATTATGAGATAAGTGAAGTAGACGATGTTCCATTCCCATCAATCCAGTACTCTAGACAATTGTCACTACGAAATTATTACAACGAAATTAACACAATGCTCACAAAACCATATGCAAAATTAATGTTAAAAGTAGCTTCTGCTGTTGGTCTTCTTACAATTGAACTAGATAATATTAAGAAATTAATGCTAGCAAATTTCATAGTCGCATATGCAATAATCAGACAACATCTTGTTCTCAAAAATTTCACGTTAGATCAGTTGAGTTTAGTATTAGGGTATATTGAAGAAACAGAAATCGATTACAGTAATTTGGTGAATAAAACAGATTTGTATGAGAGTGAAGTAGGAAATAGTTTTGATTCATATGCTTGGTTAAAGAAACAATATGTACTAACAGATGAACGATATGATGATACTTCGTCAGATGTTTATGACAAATACAGAGAGTTTTTAGCTGATCCTAAACATAAAAAGTTCCGCGAGTTTCTTGATTCAATTGTTGGTGATAGAGTTTTTAATATTACATAAAATATTGTATAATGAAAAATAAATCATCGATTTCAATCACATTTCAGAAGAAATTCCAAAACAAGATGTTGACGCACTAGTACAATATTATAAATTTTATCATAAAAACCTTTGGTGTTAAAAGAATATTATAAATACTACCGTAGGATACTTCAAGTAATATCATATTTGCCATTGTTAATGACTAGCTCTGGCACAATCTCAAGTGGAGCATTATTAAATCAGTTTTTGTTAATAATATCTGGTGTCGGTGTCTCTCTTTCAACAGCATGTAAAAAGATTGAACCCAAAATTGAAACAAAAAAAGAATTCTTGTAAAATAGCAAGTATAACTTACAAAAAATTATTTGATCAGATACGATCTTACTTGCGAGGTGTAAAATATGATATGGACGATTTAATATGCGAGTTTCGTATTATTGATAGTATGCTAACGGATATACTAGCAATGAGAGTCAGCAGGTATGAAAATAGTTATGACAAAAAAATACAGCAATAAAGGGGCCTCAATGGAACGGTAACCGCTTATGATGCTACTGGTTATGTTTGATATTTTGTACATATTATATAATATTTCATTGTTTAATATGAGATTTCTAGCAAAAAAGTTTTCTAAACTAGGATATTCTATCTCCGACAAATCCTCTGGGTGGGGGATGGGGTCTCTGGTCCAGAATCCGCATTTGGTTTAGAATCTGCCTATATACATATTACTATAAATATCTTCTTTCGTTGAAACCAATCTTACGCACCTGATATGATTTTCTGTCTGAATTTAGTTTTCCGTTTGTCTATATCTATCTATCAATCTATCTGTCTATCTATCTATCTATGTCTGTGTGTCTGTCTGTCTGTCTCTCGTATGTAAATAAGTATTTCATTGTCTCCTGAACTGTGTCGAAAATATCTGAGCCGCAATGAAACAAACAAACCCTACAAGGAAAACCCGAGTTTATTTGAAACTTTCCCGAGATATGTTATCAAGGCAAACGCATTAGCTTGAAGCAGACAAAAGCAACATCGTGGGATAACTATTCGTTTGTTAAGGGCCATAGCTGCTGCGATGAAACCCGACGATGCCACATCACGGCAGAATATTTCCATTGGCCTCAACTATTCCTGCGTTGTTGGTTGCTGCGGCTCTAACATTTGCAAAACCAGTTGCTCTAGTGATCTTTGTAATGGATTTCGGAATGGCTTTAAAAAGAACGGGTTTTGGATGCATAAAAAACGGAAATGGCCTTTGAATATCCAGGCGTAGGAATCCAGAGGTCCCGTGCTGAGGTGGTCTTCGATTGTGGCCTCACCAATTATGCTTCCATTGACCAAGTATGGATTACTTGCTATGGCAAAGTCAGTCAAACATTTCAGAGGAGTATATATGCGGAATGAATTTGCATCAATCATCCAACTCACAGGGGAAACCAGCATTGCTCACCTGGATTCGTCCACAGAACCTCTGGCGTATTCGTGGTGACGCATCGACATCTTTTATATTTTCACTAGTACGGGCATGCAAAGCCGCGAGAATGTGTTGATTATTTAACTCGAGGTGGTAGACACTTTTCAATGTTGTAAACTCGACTGGATGACCCCATAAGCGGACATCTTTTTAAAGCCATGAGTGTACTCTAACGTTCACTAACCGCACATATGCTTATTGATTTTACAGTGTCATGTAGAAAGTACCATTGATATTATATGTAATGCCTTTACAATTTACTGAATTTCAACAGCGCAAACTTGGATCTGACAAGGTTAACTACAAAACAGATTTGAAGAACTTTTTAGACGCGTTGTTGTTGACAATGACACTGGCGAGCTTGTGATTTTTGAATATCAAACTGGAAAACTGCGAATATCCAGTATTCAATATTTTGGTTTGAAGCTGCGAGGCGATTTTTCATAGAACCTGTCCGAAACTTACGACAGCGGTGGAATACGAGACTCTGATATATCGACTGCTTTTATAAATAATTGATGGATGCAGCAGAGGTTGGGTGAAACAATATAAGGATGAAAGGATTACAGAACTAACGTGATCACCATGCGCAATGTTGTTATGCGATGTAATCACTTGAAACTTAAACAGGGAGGTAACACCAGTCGGGATTGTTGTTGGAGCCCTATTAATACTAACCGGTGTGGCTGTCGGCGCGGAGAGAATATATAGTTACGGCTGCATTCACGAATACGTGTCTATTCACAACTTTTCGCGGCAGCACAAAGCACTCTTAATCCAATAAGGAGCTGTACCCAATGGCTACTGGGGATGAAACAATTACCACGGCTGAGTTTGATACTGTGTTTGCAGAATTGAAAAGCCGCTGGAAAAATACTATCACAGATACGGAACAGGACGAAAGTTAATTTACATGCAGTGTACGTGAAACAATTTTCCTTTTAAAGCATACAAAGTAT
The DNA here is from genome assembly GCA_016617855.1 of Megalonaias nervosa. Classification (NCBI taxonomy): domain Eukaryota; kingdom Metazoa; phylum Mollusca; class Bivalvia; order Unionida; family Unionidae; genus Megalonaias; species Megalonaias nervosa. The sequence goes on along the minus strand of JAECUM010046657.1, from coordinate 3,642 downwards.
TTAAATGAAGAAAAAACAACTAGGCCCAGACTTTCTACAGTACACTAATGGCCAAATACAACGTCCGCATGGTCCCGTTACAGCAATAAGTCCAAAAACTGGACGAATCGTCTAAATCAGATTATATTATGCCTGGAGCGCTTTTAAATATTACCCATCTGTAAAACATATGTTATGATCCTACAACCTATTAATGATAGTTTCAGGTCCATAAAGGTAACTGATATCAACATACATCCTATAAATTAAGTATTAAGTCCATAATTAATAAGAAAGATCTGCATTAAACACCCTGAAAAGATCTACAGCCCAAATCTGATATTATTATATCCATGAAAACATTTGACATTAATTAGAGATATTTCAAGTCCATCATTAATAATCTCCAAATAATAATGAAGAATACAATGTTTTGGAAGACATAATATCCGACCTTGCTACAGGAATATCAGAAAGCGACGAAAATATTGTGATACCAGTACGAAAGTTCATAACATGTACAATGTTTTCAGCATTAATCAGAGTATACGATCGTTAAATATGCCTGCCGAAATGAAAAACCATCACCAATTCCAAGAAAAATACGGCACCTGGTGTTAATGGTTTTGCAGGAAGCGAAAATCGAGGAACATAGAGTATATGAATACCAAAAGAAAAGAAACATTCTACCGCATACTTTTACGACATACAACGTCTGCATGGTTTCATGCCTGTAAAGTAAATTCAAGAAACTCGCCCAGATTATATCAGATATGGAACGCTCTCAATATTGGCCAGCTGTAAAAAAGCCTATAATTGATATTTTAAGAACATACAAGTTTGATATCGATAAAAGAGATGTGTTACCCATAATGTACTGAAATCAGTGCATAAAAAAGCAAAACAAAAATGTTTTCAGCAGTATCCAGATGCTCACGACAAAAGCTCATCCATTTTGTGGAACAAGAATGGTCATAATGAAGCACACGTTTTGACAACAATATTAATATATGTCGTTAAAAATGTTCATGAAGAACTAATGCAATAAATTGTCAGTGCACTGACTGTGATATACCCGATCGACGCGTTTAACACGCCAACTTTGATGCAAATCATGAATAATGGTGTATGCCTTCACCTATGAAGTTTATTTACTTTTATGGCTATTCTCATGTTTAATGACTGTACCCACGCGCGCATTAATGGAAACCATGTATAAACTCGCGCTGTACTCGCGTTGCACCCGTGCATCTACTTGTTACATCGAACTAAGTGTATAATAATCGCAAGCGTCGACAATGGACTGAGGACACAGAACATCTTTGTACTTGTCCGTTATACAGGTGCTTGTACTTGTCATATTGACAGTCGTGTAAGCAGTGGTCCGATAATATAAGTTTCTATTACTACTGGGTAATTTTCAATCCTGTGATATACGAGTGATATGCTGATAAGGTCATAGTGGTAGAAGGCTTAGACTTACATCAGTAACAAAATACAACATCGATATTATCATACTACTGTCTGCCTAAATGTCGTACTCATTTGGAATCTGATTTCAATCCACATTAAAAGCCTTAAGATAGTATGTTGGATTGAAAGTTCCAAGGGGTATCTGCCATTATCGTTTATTCAAAGGGTTTGCAAATACAGCTTGTAAGTGTTATGAAATGATTGTTGGAAGGATCGATATGGTCCTCACCTAGTTTACATCACTTGTTTCTCGTCATTATGGTATTACTTTTTTGAAAATAATTAATTAGTATCCCTCGTAAAGTCTTATTAAACAGTTCAAATTCTCTTAATAAATCACATCCTTTGGTCGATATTTTAAATACTACCTTGTATTATAAAATTGTATTGATCAGTTCTCGAACAGCATATTCTTTTGTGTCCATATTTAACGTTTTAACCTCAGCCTGCTGTAAAGTCTCCAAATGTAACATATTTTAATATTTTAATTTTGTCACTAAAGTATGGTGCCGATACGTCATAATTCGCATTTAATTCGTAACGTTTATGGCCCTTTAATTAAAAGTTTAGGCGATGGCGCCATTATGTTGCCATCTTTGAAACGAAATTCTATGGTAATTAACATATTCATGCGATTATGCAACGTTTTCATTGCTCTTATTTTGATACAAATTTACGCAAAAGCAGCCTGATGGTTTCTTTAATTGATATTATGACTTTGCATACTTATTTTGGCATCTAGTGTTGATTTAACGTATCCCTGCCTGGACGTGAACCCGATAAGGAATCAAAGTCAATTATGTTCTTTATTATTTTCCATGGCTGTGTATTGCAAATCAAAGCTCCATCCATTGGGCAGTAATACCATACTTCATTCCCATTTGAATATGGGCGGATTATTGAAGTTGCCTTCGCTTCTACACCATGCTATTGTCTCATGAATCACATTAGTTTTGTGCACATTGCCTAGAACGAAACGCTGCACTGGAAATAGTGGACACTTTTCCTAACTTCTGTGGTTGGATGGTCGATACGAACATTTATTAAACTTTTTCCATGTGATTTGTGAAGATCTGCATCAATGTTAGTTCTGCTGCATTTTTTCTTTCTATCCTACGAATTTTGTTAGATAAAATGACAAAAAGATATTGCGTGTCTTTTTCTCGCACATTCAAGTGGCTACATGAATAGAGATGTCCTAGTGGATTTGCATTTATTGAGTTCGCATCCTTTGTTTTCACTATTTAGGCATAAGTACAAAAGAGTAACTATTTGACAGGTGTTGTGTATCTAAAGCTATTGACAAAGATTATTGTAGACTGAGACAATTCATTTTACTCGAAGTGTTCAAGAACCGCGTTTACAGTGACCTCAAGACATTCCTTGATGAACGCTATATAGATACTCTGGAAAACTTCGTTCGTACAGCTGATGAATATTCCTTGACTCACAACGTTTCATTTTCGCAATACAGTTTCCTGTCAACAGTTTCTCAGTAGGAAAGCGATTCAGTCTCAAGCGAATACTTACACATTTAAACCTGGCTCAGCTTATACTAATCAAACGTCTGACATCTTTGATCAGAAATCCTCATTTCTATCTAAGTGCTCTTACTGCAAGAAAATTGGGCAAGTTATTTCTGATTGCTATAACTTAAATAATAAGCAACAAAAAAAAGACAGACCTGGTCGAATGCGCTTGTTTTTCAGAGGTCAAAGTCATGTTTATGTATTGGTAACAACATGTTTGTTGGATCAAACAAAGCCTGATCTTGTTATGGGGAATTATAGACCATTCGTGTCGAAAAGTTCTTATTCACTTGCTTGTAATTCAGCCATTAATATCCTTATTGAACACTTAAGAGACACAGGAGCGTCTCAGAGTCTTTCATTGTCAGGTACTTTGCCTTTATCTTAGAAGTCTTCTTCTACTAAAGGTGTTCTTATTCAAGGAATAGAGTGCAGCTTTCTAAACATTTCTCTACGTTGTATTAACTGCCTGCGTTCATTGATTGACAAACATGCTCCAGCAACCAAGTGCAAGAGTATCAATTCAAAAGTGTTCTCCGTGGTATAGCAGTATTAGGGACCAGCTTCGTACTGCTAAAAGAGACAGCCGTAAAGCTGAGAGGCTTTGGCTTTCCACCAGACTCACTATTCATAAGCAAATCTATGAAGCCGCTAAGAAGAA
>JAECUM010046655.1:0-21093 GCA_016617855.1 Megalonaias nervosa | reverse complement strand
ACAATAATAATGAGGACTTTGTATAGCACCTAATCTTTAGAAGCTCTAAGCGCTTTACAACATTTGACAACACTTAAAAAAATATATATAATGATATGATTACAAAAATAAAAACAAACACCACGAAATTAGAAACAGAAAAACATGCTGTAAATATTTAAGGTAAGGATACATTATAAGGATACATTATTAGGTCTTTAAGTCTGTTCTTGCAGTTGAAATAGGTGAGTTTTAAGAGCGCTCTTGAATGAGATCACTGTGTCTTTGTGTCTAAGTGCAGTGGGCAATTCGTTCCACATTGCTGGGCCCTGGTATGCAAAAGAGTGTTGTCCATATGATTTCATTTTCATAGAGGGAATAATGAGAATACCGGTGTCAGAAGAGGAGCGTAAGTATCTTGCAGGTGTGTACACATGGGTGAGGTCAGATAGGTATGTTGGACTAGAGCCCGTCAGTGAAACGTAGCACAGAGAACAAATTTTGTGTTTAATTCTGGATCGTATGGATAGCCAGGGTAGGGTAGAGAGCAGGAGAGAGGCGTGCTCTGATCGTGGTACTCTAAGGATGAGCCGAGAAGCTGTGTTTTGAACTTTTTGAAGTTTCTGGAGTAGATATTGAGATGAACCAGACAGAATTGAGTTACAATAGTCCAGTCTTGAAAGTACTAAGGAACACACAAGTGTTTTGGTGGCATCAACTGAAAGATACTTGCGAATGGAGCTGATGCATCTTAGTTCAAGATATGCAGCCTTGCATATGTTCATGACATGTTGGTGCAATGAGAGAGTACTGTCAAGAGTAACACCGAGGCTTCGTACTGACTGTGTGAATTTAATGTTGGTGTTGCTGATATTTATTGTCTGCGGTAAAGGATGTGAATGAGAAAGTCTTTGTGTTGTAATCAGAATGGCTTCAGTTTTATCATCATTCATCTGCAGCTTGTTACATGTCATCCATGATTTCACATCGGAAATGCACCTCTCTACGCCTTGGATGGTAGCTTCATTTTCAGTTGGATGGCTAGATTTGTATATTTGGGTGTCATCAGCATACAATTGGTGAGACACTGGATGATGATCTATGACACTTGAAAGTGGCTGAGTGTATAGAATGAAGAGAATAGGTCCAAGAAGAGACCCCTGTGGAGCACCACAGCATAGATCAACTGAGCTGGAGTGTATACCATTTGCGGACACAATTTGTGTCCTGTTGACCAAGTAGGACTTGAACCATAGTAAGGCCGTATCATGAATGCCAAACACATGCTGGAGACGGTGAAGTAATATATCATGGTCTATAGTGTCAAATACTGCAGACAAGTCAAGGAGAGTGAGGACTGTAATCTTTCCGCTATCCAAAGCAGAGAGAAGGTCATTGACTACTTTCAGAAGAGTAGTTTCAGTACTGTGGCAAGGGCGATATGCAGACTGTACATTGCTAAAAAGACTGTTTGAATTCAGATGAGATACAAGTTGGGATAGAACAACTTTTTCTAAGATTTTTGACATGAATTGGAGATTAGAAACTGGGCGGTAGTTCTTTAAATCATTATGGTCGAGTGTTGGTTTCTTCAGCAGAGGCTTTACAATGGCAGTTTTGTAAAATGATGTGAATTCCCCAGATGAGAGAGAGGTATTAATAACATCAGTTAGTGAAGGCAATATTGGATCTAAGCACTCTAGCAGCAGTGACGTCGGAATCGGATCAAGTTCACATGACTTTGGTGCACTCTTCATCACGATTGTACGTACTAAATCCATAGAGACAGGTTCAAAAGCTGCTAACGGTTGCCGCTGAAATTCTGTATCGCAACTGTATGGTGACGAGTCAACTGAAATTGTGTTGTCAAGTTTATCTCTGATGGTTTGTACTTTGTCACGGAAGAAATTTGCAAACAGGTCCGGAAGGTCGACTAGAGAGAAGGTAGCTGGAAGTGGTGTACATTTGTTCCTTGACATTAGCTTGTTAGTAATCTCAAATAGCTCTTTGCAGCTGGAACTTTCCGTGATCTTAGTACTATAGTGGGCTAATTTCGCTGCATGGACTATGTTTGTGACATTCTTCTTAGCGGCCTCATAGATCTGCTTATGAATAGTGAATCTGGTGGAAAGCCAAAGCCTCTCAGCTTTACGGCGGTCTCTTTTAGCAGTGCGAAGCTGGTCCCTAACACTGCTATACCACGAAGAACACTTCTGAATTGCTACTCTGCACTTGGTTGCTGGGGCATGTTTGTCAAGCAATGAACGCAGGCAGTTATCGAGTTTGTTCTGCTGTAGGAGGTAAGCTAGTTGTTAGGTTTGCTTGGATGTCATGCATTAGTTGGGTTCTGTTAACCGATTGAGTATACAAGAAATTTGTTCTGATAGATCAAGTTCCGAAAGCTCCGGTAGACTTAGAAACATTAAGAAAGAGATTTCTTTGTTGACAAGAAACATATGATAAAAAAATATTTGGCTTCCAAAAAGATATACGTATATCAGAAATATTAAAGTTAATCTCTAGATAAACACCGTTTTTATATGAAAATGATAATCATCCCAATTTATTATTTATAAAATAAAGTCTCAGATACTTTTATAAATAGAAGGGACCGTGAGAAATCTTTTCCTGATGTCATACTATCATCTGGTGTGAACAGTACTTGAGTGATTCGTATCGTACTATTTCTACTTTTATCGCTACAGTGGCGATATTACTTTGATCACTACAGTGGCGATATTACTTTTTTCGCTACAGTGGCGATATTACATTTGGAACTACTCTCTCCCATTAGGAAATGTATCTGCACTTATGTATATTATTCAGACCTGTATTTCTATATTTAGACCTATTTCATTTTAAATTAGATATTAACCAAATCAGTCACACACTTGGCATCAGACATTATTTGGATACAATGTGTTAATAATCTACTTTTCTTCATAAACCTTCTTACCCCTCATTGACCCAACGTACCATTCCCTCTTAACCCCTCACTGACCACAAGCACTTTTAACCACTTGATTTCTGAAATTATGCTTTTGTGTGATAGTTATTTGAAATGACAGGTTCGATGGATTCACCACCCTCTCTAGTCATGCATTATAATGAATCTATTCTGAATAACATTTAATCCTTTGCAAACGAATGTACCGTCTCATCCTCTGAAACTATTTGAATTCATTAACCTTAAATGGAATACTTCACTAACATACTATCCCATAATGCAGGTGGCAGAGCTTACGCTTGAATGGAGACAGGTAACTCTATCAGCAACAATGCAAACTGGCAATAATAATTCCAAAGAAAAACAATAGAAATTGATCAAATATACGATAGATAATTAAAAAAAAACTGATGACATCTTAAATAGTATCGCTTTATTTTTCAAGTATCAATTTAATTTTGTATTTTTCGAGTTCATATTCACTAGAATAGACAAAAGATGAACAAATGACATGGACGTGTTTGCTAAATTAACTGCGAGTCCATCGGTAAAAAGGAAAAATTTAAAGAAATGAATGAGTTCCATTTGCAATGCAAAATGTAACATTTCACCAAGGGAGTATCAATCACATTCGTTCTACTGAACTGAAGGAAGGAATTTTACATTGAAGTAACAGTGTAATCATAAAGTCGAAAGTTTCCAAGAAGGCCCACAAAATTGCCTCTCCAAAGTCGTGCCAAATTTACTTGGAGTAACAAAGCATTGATAACGTTTACACATAAGAGGCAAAGAATATCCCCTACAATGCACTCTATAAAAGGTTGCTTAGCCTCTTTGCCGAGCAAATTATATCTAATGGAATTACAATACATCTCATCGACTCGTTTATCTTCAAGAACACGATAAAAAGAGATAAAGTCGGTATGTCATACCCCCAGTGTCGCGTTTATCAAGCTTCCAGCATAACATAACTGAGACAGGAAGGTGTTGGTAGACTGTTAGTATGTGTGAATAATTTTATTGTAGTTACACTTTTCTAAATACAACTACGTGGATGTAGAGACGTAAACACTGCATATTAAAGATTGCTTTATACATTAGAAAAACTAGCACCTTCAAAAGGAAGACTTTCCATGCCTAACGCACTGCCTATGAAACAAACAAGGAGTCATTACTTTGTAGAAAACGATGCAATTATCAGCCGGAAAAGTATGGACTGGATATCGTTTTTATAAATATATTTTAACTTAAATATTACATGAAACAAATACTGAAGTACATTTAACAATATTTTTGCAATCAAAATTGTCATCAACTTCTTCGCACACGTAATGAAAATTATATACTAAACATCCGCGCTCGATATCGCGTATTTCTGCTGTACAATTGTTTGTATATGAATTTTATACTGGAATATTTTGTTCGATGATATTTTAATTTTTATCAATTTTCATGCGATGACGGTTGACATGTGTTGTGGTTACAGCAGGAAGGGTGGGCGATTTAGGCGTGGGTGGGTGTGAATTAATAATAGACCACTTCCCACCTGATTTCTAGCGTATTACGTATTTATGGGTTATGAAACGTAACGCGCTATTTTCCTTTGGTTTAGCCTTAAATTATACTATTGCTTGATTGAAACATTTTCATCCAGCTCAAATGAAATGTAACTCCGTGTAAATTAAAGCAAGTAAAATCGAGATTTATTACAATATGATGAGTGATAAAATAGTGAACAGATTTAGTGACTTTGTCATCGACAGACACACACGAGAAAGGGATAACAAAATTCTTTGGAGTGAAAGCGAGAGATCATTTAGCTGAACCAGTGTTAAATTAATATTCTTATTCGGTCTAAAAGTTAATTTATTACAAATGTGATCTGTGGTTTTTTCCCTCCGTTTTTCTCACATTTTTCAAGTTTTATGAAATGACAGATTTACGATTTGAGTTTACTGTTGTGAGCACTGCTTCATTTATAACGATATCTCTTACACACATCGATTATATACACTTGCAAATTGCGATGCATTCTAATGGGCCTTCCCAACTTTCGCGAGTTTCTGGGACAGTGCATCATACACTGCATAGTCTGGGACAGTGCATCATACACTGCATAGTCTGGGTCAATGCATCATACAATGCATAGTCTGGGTCAATGCATCATACACTGTATAGTCTGGGTCAATGCATCATACACTGTATAGTCTGGGTCAATGCATCATACACTGTATAGTCTGGGTCAATGCATCATACACTACACAATCTGGGTCAATGCAATGTACACTTCACAATCTGGGTTAATGAATCATACACTGCATAGCCTGGGTCAATGCATCATACACTACATAGTCTGAGTCAATGCATCATACACTGCATAGTCTGGTTCAATGCATCATACACTGCATAGCCTGGGTCCATGCATCATACACTGCATAGCCTGGGTCAATGCATCATACACTGCATAGTCTAGGTCAATGCATCATACACTGCATAGTCTGGGTCCATGCATCATACACTGCATATTCTTTGTCAACGCATTACAGGGATTTATTAAATGGCTAAATGGTAATTCTAGAATAAATGTGAAAACAAAAATAAACACACGCTGACACACAAAACCAACAAACCAAACCAAAAACACACATAATTCTAATACAAAGACGCTCAGTGTACTAGTGAATACTGATATGCATTAAAATTCGTTTAGTTATTTCTTAACATTTGTAATGTCTTATATAAACCTACATTAATTGAAGACTGAACAATCAACGTAAATAACTGTAACCCAATGGTCATCAGAAATGTCCCAAAAGGTTTAGCTAGGAGACAATGCATATTCTAATCGGAATACACAAATTATCTTAAAAGCACTTGAACTATTGCAATCAGGGATATTGCAATCAGTTCAAGGGAGCGTCATGTAAGGGCTATTGCAATCAGTTCAAGGGAGCGTCATGTAAGGGCTATTGCAATCAGTTCAAGGGAGGGATAAGACAGCTCATTATGGGCTTACTACTCTCAGCTTTACCGCTGGGCTTCCTTCCTGTTTAAGTATGTCATTCTTGTAGAAAGGAATGGGCTAAATCATGAGGAACATTTTTAGTTCTGTGTTTAATTCTTCTAGAAAAGCATATGGATTCTTTAAAGACCGTAAATAATCCCAAATAAATCATACAAATTCAGTATTTACGTTTCTTTTCATTCAATTTACAATACATTCAAATTGTGCCCTTAATAGAGGGAAGCTAATTTTGAAGACCGCACTTCTAAGTAAAACTTTCTGATTGCTAACAAATCCAAAAAACTATATTAATAGAAGATTAATGGCAGTAACATTTGTTGCATTTCGCAGGTATGTTTATGATTCCAAAATAAATCTCTAAGGCTGACATTGGTAAATGGAGCTTGATGTGTGCGTTAGTACGGACATTACTCTACGAAGAGATAACAAAAAGTTCAAAGGAATCCAACTAAAGTCAATGGCTGATCAAAAATTTCTAGCAGAAACAGAGAAAGACGCAGTAGACTAGTACGAAGTAAGGAGTCTAAGCAATCTTGCTCTGCAAGTCCTTGACTTTGATATCACTGATACGAATATGCCAGGTAAATGAGGCCGCTAGTACTTTAAGAATGGGTGTTAAAATTGCAATCGTTTGCTACCACGTTCAAGACAAAACTAATATATTAGTCTCGGAGAATTGTCTCATATTAATCTTGCAAGTAAAGCACTTGAAAGAGTTGAATAATAGAAACAAATAAACAAGAATAAATCATTTAACAGATCTTAACTAAATTTGATACTGTTAAGATATAACATAAATGTCGGACCTGGCTTACTATGGTCATCTAACCTTTCTTTTCAAAATAAAAACACTCCACCCGCTTGCTGATTCTTTTGATGCGACTTAAATATCTGTTTTTTATTGTTCTTTTCATTTCGTAAGACAAATATATCTTTAAATAGTCATATATTAGTCCTGGTCTATACATATATCTCTATTCCGCTCACGTACAAGTGAACCAATTTGAATGAAAGGAATGTGTAGTTGCGTGATCGCCAGCACGAAGCACTTTAACAATTGCTCAGACTATCAAAGTAAAATAAACAAGCTTCCATGGGAGAATCATTTTCAAAAGCATATATTTCTTACTACTAATTAATTATGCAATTGTCGCATGATTTGAAACATAATGAAATAATGAATGTAGACATGTTGGAGCATAATTAATGGGGTGCACTGAAAACTGGATTTTTAATCTAGCTTTAACAATCTGAGTCATATCATTACGATGTCTGCAGTGTGTAAAGTTTATAGTGATGTCTAGCTCTGAGGCATCATGCCGCAGACATATGGGATCATATCTCACCCATTCACAGTATCCTAACACCAGCCTCTTAATAATGAGCGTCAAACGCCAGCTGTTAATTATAAGTCTTTGGTATGACGCGGCCGAGATTCAAACCCGCGACCTGCCGAATCCGAGGCGGAGGCTCTAGCCACTTAGGTTACTGGAGCGGTCGATATTCTGCTTTTGTGAAGAAGACAAAAACATGTTTACATAATGCTTGATCATCATGATCTATCAGCTGACTGAATAATGATTTATTGTACGTGTCGTTCGAGACAATAGACCATTGCTTTTAATGATTATTTGTACGTGTCGTTCGAGACAATAGACCACAGATCATCTGTGCAATAATATTTAAATTTCCAAATTTTATTCTGAAAGCATTCGGACTTTTTTCCATCTGAAGGAATGGTTAGGCTATTTTCCGATCGCTATATTGCTAGGTCTGCGGTAGATGCAGCATAATTCATATTTGACGTATCAGGGATAAATGTACAAATGTTTTACACTCTTCTATAAACACCAACGTCGCAAGAAAGGATGTGTCGAGAAAGGAAACAAAAGTTACAGTAATTCCAAATCACGTTGGCGTCCTGTTTTCTTTCACAATCCATGCAATTTATAGTTGTTCATAAATGCCTACCATATTGAACTGAAAATAGTCAACAATGGCCTGTTTTACACAAATTCAAATTGAATAAACAGGTTATACTCATTCCTTTTTCTTATCGAGCAATGTTGTGTTTCGGCCATAGACAGACGTCGTGTTTTCTTCTTTTTGTGAAACATTGCATGACCATCATATTGCTATCAAATCTGGTGTTTTACACTTGCAACCTACTTGTTTTCAAAAATAAAATCACCAAACAAACGGACAACGAACCAATAGAACAGAAAACGAACCATACCAACAACTTTAACGTTCAGCCTTTATTCCTGTCTTGAATAAGTGCACCGCGTATTCAATATCCGTGCACAATAACCAACTACAATCAATATCCATATACTATATCGATCTACAAATCTCGTATTCAATATCCGTGTCGATATATATTTAATATTTGTATATCGACCCTCTTTTAATATCCGTATACTATATCGACCTACATTTAATATCCGTATATCGACCACATTTAATATTCGTTTACTGACCAATATTTAATGTCTGTCTACTATATCGACCTACATTTAATATCCGTATACTATATCGACCTGCATTTAATATCCGTATATCGACAACATTTAATATTCTTGTATTGACCTACATTTAATATTTGAATACTATATCGACGTACAAATCTAAAGCTTGACGTGATTCCCAATCGTAAATAGCCTTTATTCATGGAGCCACTCCTCAATTTTGGAAAATGAATTTTTAACCGTTTTCATGCGGGTAGCAAACTGATCCACTGAAGACGCTGGTAAAAACTCGGCTGCTTGCGTCTGCGAACGGGGCCATCCCCATTACAGCAGCTATATAAGTCATTTTGGCGTTGAATTTCGATAAATTAGAACTTGTAACGCTTAATCTGCAGCTTCAAGTCATGAAATTTCTGTCTCTTGCTTTTCTTGTTCTTCGAATTCCGCGGAAAACGAACTATAAACAAGAAGAAACATTTCTGTAAGTTTGTTGACGAAGTCGTTGCTCGTGAAGGCATTGGCGTTCCAAGGGAAGCGAAAACATCGACTAAGGAGCAGTTTGACCAGGTACGGAATGTAGCGCAGAAAAACATTAACCATAAACGTATGAATCTTTAATAATTTACCTTTAATCTAATAAAGATATTACCTTGTTTTGTTATGTTTGTTTAAATAGGTCACTATATCTGAAGCGCGATCTTCACTGCTACACCGAGTCCTGCAAGGTAAACTTTCAAAGATAATTTTGACTTTATCAAAAAGTTGTGTCTCTCAGATAATTATAAATTGACCACGCTTGGCCATCTAACTAAATACGTGCATGGATACAAATGGTCATTTTTCTAAAGATTAAAACACTGAGACGAAATTAAGACTATACGGTACGACCATTAAAACCAAGTGATATCAATGATAAAGTATAACAACCTACACTACTGAAAGCTCGACCCATCTGGCTTTAAAGCGAAGGAAACTACGATAATTATGGGATTTGCAAAGAGGAGCATAGAGGAAATGGTACTTATAATATCACTCACAAAATGGTTACAGCGGTATATTTTACAATTAAGGTCAGAACTTCATCTTAATATTATATGCACAGTATTAAATTACATAGGATAGCGACCATCCTTTCAGATTAACGTTATTGATATGATGCCCTTCTAATGATAAATGCTCGTTCTCGTATAGTGCAAAGTCAAAAGGCTTGCGATTTGATACGTGCAAAGCGTCCCGTATCCTAATCTGATACATTAATGTGTCATCCCACGGTAAATCTATATTTCACTGATGAATAAAGTTACATTAAATCAATATCTTTCTTGTCGAATACGAACGTAATCTTTGTGTACGCGAGACATTTGCGTATCCCATCTTGTTTAATTCAAACTTACGATCATGTATTCCTGAATCGCCATATAAAATGTATCTAAATTAAATAAAATGCCCAATGAGCATATCGCCTTTAATAGATTAAGGGCTATGCTTTATACTCAGTAGCAAAGGAAAAAAACTGGTATGTGCTTACCACAGATCATTTTCATTCTATTCACCACATATCATTATTATTATATACACCACAGATCATTTTCATTCTATACACCACAGATCGTTTACATTATATACACCATGGAACATTTTTATTATATACACCATGGATCATTTAAATTACATACACCACGGATCATTTTTATTATATACACCACGGATCATTTTCATTATATACAGCATGGATCATATTCAGTATATACAGTACGGATCATTTTTATCATATACGCAATGGATCATTTTCATTCTATACACCCACGGATCATTTTCGTGATATACACCACGGATCATTTTTATTATATACAGCACGGATCATTTTCATTCTATACATCACGGATCATTTTCATTCTATCTATACATCATAGATCATTTTCATTATATACACCACTGACCATTTTCTGTCTATACTCCACAGATCATTTTCATTATATCCACGACGGATCATGTTCATTATATACACCACGGATCATTTTTATTATATACACCACGGAACAGTTTCATTATATACATCACGGATCATTTTCATCATATAAACCACTTTTCATTTTATTAGATACATCACGGATCATTTTTATTATATACATCACGGATCACTTTTATTATTTACATCACGGATCTATTTCATTATATACACCACGGATCATTTTCATTCTATACATGACGGATCATTTTTATTTTATACATCACGGATCATTTTTATTATATGCTCCGCGGATCATTTTATTATCTACAACACAGATCATTTTTATTATATACCACAGATAATTTTCATTATATACACCACGGATCATTTTAATTACATACATCACGGATCATTTTCATCATATACACCACTGATCATTTTTCATTATATACACCACGGACCATTTTCATTATATACACACGGATCATTTTCATCATATACACCACGGATCATTTTCATTATATACACCACGGATCATTTTCATTATATACACCACGGATCATTTTAATTACATGCACCACGGATAATTTTCATTACATACACCTCGGATCACTTTCATTATATACACCACGGATCATTTTCATTATATGCACCACGGATCATTTTAATTACATACACCACGGACCATTTTCATTATATACATCACGGATCATTTTCATCATATACACCACTGATCATTTTTCATCATATACACCACGGACCATTTTCATTATATACACACGGATCATTTTCATCATATACACCACGGATAATTTTCATTATATACACCACGGATAATTTTCATTATATTCACCTCGGATCATTTTCATCATATACACCACGGATCATTTTCATTATATACACCACAAATCATTTTTCATTATATACACCAGTGATCATTTTTCATTATATACGCGAGAGATCATTTTCATGATATACACCACAGATCATTTTTCATGATATATACCACAGATCATTTTTCATTGTATACACCACAAATCATTTTCATCATATACACCACGAATCATTTTCATTATATACACCACGGACTATTTCTTCATTATATGCACCACGGATAATTTTCATAATTTGCACCAAGAAATATTTTCTGCTGTCTGCATATTTTCAATATACAGCTCTCTTAGATGCTGATTATGATAATCGGTAATAAAAGTAAACTTTTAAATACAATTTTCACATGAATGACCAGACATGTGTATTGATGTGTTTGTCAGTATATTTTATATGTAGTAATTGAAACTACGTATTTTTGATGAGGTCATGCAGGGCATTGTATACATCTTGTCCTCTTTTTCGTTCAAGGTGATTCTCTGTACGAAGAAAATAAAGTAATCTGCATTCTGTGGAAAACTAATTTTTGCGTTATTTGCAGGTGACCAAATGAACTGTGAATAATCTATGAAGTTTTGGGGTTGGTCGCTTATTACGAAGGGTTTTTAGGCTCTCTCCCTTTTGCATCGATGAAGATAAGTCTACAAAGAGATTCATTTTGAGAGAGAGAGAGAGAGAGAGAGAGCGTACTAGTCGAGAGCATATTGTCCGACAGGTACGTTAATCCTAATCCGTGAGATTATATCTTTTTCAATCTACAATGTCTAAAATCTGTGCGCGATGATCTGCGTCACAAGCCATATCATGAACTTCATGTACCTAAAAGCCAAAAAGTGAACTTCATGTGCCTAAAAGCCAAATCATGAACTTCATGTGCCTGATTACGAATAGAGAAATCACAAAAGCCGAATCTCAAACTTACATCTTGTATCTTATTGTTTCCATCCTAGTTTAATTAAAGACAATTCTCAGATAAATTTGGATGACTGGAAGTTTTACTGATCGGTTATGCACAGTTTGTCAACTAACACAATATAAACAACCATGCACTGCACTCTTTGCGCTTACAGTGGATTCAGAATTCATTCAACAAAAATCCCGTCTTCCCGATCCTCTTGGCGCAAACATACTATTTTTTCCTCCATGTGGGTTGAATAGGACTGCTTAATTTACATGGCTGAATAGGGCCCCTTAATTTACATAGTTGAATAAAGACCCTTATTTTTCATGGTTGAATAAGGACTCTTAATTGACATGGATGAATAGGGACCCTTAATTTACAGTTTTAAATAGGGACCCTTAATTAACATGGTTGAATAGGGACCCTTAATTTACATGGGTGGCAAGATTCTTTCAACTTTTGTACAGATCAGTGTTACCAACACGGCTTTCGCACCTAAAGATCATTTGCATATACGATTGTATTAGGCCTAGATTTTTCTTTTCAATTAAGACTGGCACAGCAAGGATAAGAACATTCTCTTTCTAACAAGAACATGTGTAACAATGTGCATTCTCTGACCTGTTGAGAGAAATGGGAGCCTTTCGCATAATCCATTCCTGAATATAAAATGTAGTCTATGTTAAAAGACGTTGATCAATTTATTCTTGATATTATTAAATAGTTACAAATGTATATATATGTATTCGTGCCAGTTAGCTTTAAAATTAATGTAAAGTTGTTTTGGGTAATGGAATATATAAAAAGTTTTTAAAAAGCGCATATATTTTAATTAGGGACAACTGATTTTGGAGTCAGAAGATTTTTCGGCCGATTTTGAGAAAAGGCATTAATTAAGATGAAAATAGTTAAATTATGTTGTTCTCTGACTTACAACCAATTTCACAAGTATATTACGTTGGCCAGCCAATTTCCACAAAGACTGACATTGATTTCTTGTCTAATGGTCTATAATTTATAAAATTGCTAGACGGTTAAACAAGGCGATACTTCTAGTCCAGTTTATTACTCACTATGTGATTGTCTATTATATCCAAATATATTTTATGGCAACCACAAAATACCCACCATTATTCTTTAAAACTTGAGTTATAGTGTTTAATTTTGTCTCGTTATTGAATTCATCCTACTTGAATTTCCTAACTTATCAGTTTGCATATCGGGATGTGGGATGTGAAACACGTTATCGCTAATGTCACATTCCAGATATCCCCGATAGAAGCTGCGGTATGCTTTTCTTATCACCAGGCTGGTCTATTATTATTCATAGTCTAATTGCTTATGACAATTGTTTTGTTTCAAAGAGGCTACAAACGTATCTTTCATTATTTGAAAATCATGGAGTAATAATGATCTTTTTTACAGTCATCAGCGGCTCACACTGAACTCACGGTAGAAGCACCTCACCTGTTGTTAATGCATGTTTCTGGTATCAAGATATCCTTACTTATCTCGATGATATAGCAAAATGTCGAAGCTAATAAAGTCAGGTATCTCAATTAGATATACATGACAAGCTCAATATCATTAAGGGTCAGAATGTACTTATTAGATATACATGACAAAGTTCAATATCATTAAGGGTCGAAATGCACTCATTAGATATACATGACAAAGTTCAATATCATTAAGGGTCAAAATGTACTCATTAGATATGTATGACACAGCTTAATATCATTAAGGGCCAAAAAGGTACTTATTAGATATACATGACGAAGCTCACTATCAGATTGCAGTTAATAAAAAAAAAAATATTCTAAGAGACAAACTCTACAAATAAATTTTTTTAAATCGATCATGAAAGGATCATTTTTCTTTTCATCTTTTAAAATGTCTTGCTGATACGTCCATCTGTGCATCCGTTCAGTCTCATTCCCATCCATTATCATCCGTTACTTACTCCATGTATGTATGTATGTATGTATGTATGTATGTATGTATGCATGCATATCTGTATGTATGTATGTATGTATGTATGTATGTATGTATGTATGTATGTATGTATGCATGTGTGTGTGTGTGTGTGTGTATGTATGTATGTATGTATGTGTGCATGTATGGATGTATGGATGTATGTATGCATGCATGTATGCTTGTGTGTATGTATGTATGTATGTGTGTGTATGTATGTCTGAATGTATTTATTCATGTATGTGTGTATGTATGTATGTATGTATGTATATATGCATATATGTTTGTCTGTATGTATGTATATCTGTATGTATGTATGTATATATGTCTGTCTGTATGTATGTATGTAAGTATGTATGTAGATATGTATGTATGTATATATGTATGTATATACGTATGTATGTATGTATTGTTACGACTCTGTGGGCATAAACTAAGTAACAGAAAGAACAAAAACCAACAGGTTTTGAAAAACGTATCAATTAATATAATCGTCAAAGTCAAAAATGAAAATGTGAGAGGAACTTACAGTATCGTGACTGAAGTAAGTCGAAAATTAATCTTGATAAAATTCTACAAATGTCCAAAAAGAATGAAAAGTTCCACATAAATTTCAAGACCGGAAATGCACTGGTCTGCCAAGAATCGTGAAGTTGTCAAAATGGCGTCGCCCAGAACTCCTTTGAAAAATTCACATTAGTTTCAGAATAATATTATAGTCCAAAAAGTGGGCACTTTCTATTTCCACTGAACAGTCCAAACAAATGTTTCTCCTCTTAAACAATGTCTAAGCACAACATAAAACACGTCTGAAGACTTATAACAGGAACATAAGAAATAAGAATGACTCCAAAATAGAAATCAAATCTGATTCCTTAGTTCTGTCCTTATAAACACCTCTATTACGACTATATTTCACAACATACCTCAAGTGACAGATCTTACTAACTATTCAATTTATTTCGAAATTTGCTACTCATGTGACCTAGCCCAACCAATGGAAAATTACTTAAATCTTCCAGAACCGTCCAAACCCTACCATCCAATGAGAAATTACCCAAAGTCGTCAACAAGTCTTACTATTAAGACTATTAATGGCAATTTTCAACACATACGTAAGCATCTATTTATAGATCCTATGTAATTTTACGCTCTTGATAATTCTAAAACAGACCCTAGTCACGTAAGCAAACTCTAACTAAAGATAATCGGTACAATTTACAGCTATGAACAAAAATATACAAATTATAGAAAATTATGTATGTATGTATGTATGTATGTATGTATGTATGTATGTATGTATGTATGTATGTCTTTATTTAATTTACTTGCTGATCTTTACTATCTATATACAGGAGGAGTACATTTGACAACATATCGGTCAAATCCAATCGTATATAAATATTTTCCACCTGATTATACGCACATCGTCATTTCATTTATTATCAAGTACAACTCTAATGTATATACATTTGCTTAGAGCGCGTAATATAATTCCGTCAAGTTCATAAACTAATATAATCTACTTTCTGTGTATGACAGAATGAATTTTAATCACGTCTTTTGAAATAAGGTAAGCCCAGAAGGGTACAATGTATTAATCAGTAACATTTTTCAACGTTAATGAAAGCATCTGCACTCTCATGCGAGTTTAAATATTAAATGATACACGCAAACAAATCCCAGATACAACTTATGTATGGGGATTTCAGCTCTTGCATTCAGTAACGCTGCAAATAACACTGAAATTAATATCTATTAACACTAATTTTATTGAAATAGTATGCTCCTATTGTCTCAGAAACTGAATGAAATCTATAATAGGAGAACTGAAGCTCAAATCCAGCTGTAAAGCACCTGGTGTCAGCGGTTATACAGGAGGTTGATTCAAGACTGTCACGTAAACTAAACGATAAAGCGAAACTAAATACAATTTTTCGTAAAGACCACACGCCTCAAGGAATTCAAAATTCTAAGCCTTAACTGTCGTCTCATGATTGTAAGACAAGTAAATTTATCTGCGACTTCTATTAAGTAAATTTTCACCATAATTTGATTCTCTTGTACTTGGTTGGAAACTCTCCTCTTCTCCCTCCCTCAGTCCCTTCCTCTGTCTCCGTCTGTCTCTGTCTCTCTCTCTCTCTCTCTCTCTCTCTCTCTCTCTCTCTGCCTGTCTCTGTCTCTGTCTGTCTGTCTGTCTGTCTCTATCTGTCTGTCTGTCTCCCTTGTTTTTGACAGGTTTGATATTATTCTTAAATGCACTCAAGTAGACAGTCACTACTGCATCATCCTTTCATCCAAAATGTTTTGTTTTTACATCCTAAACACATCTATTTAATAACAAATAAATAATTATAACTAGCATGGTACAATTTTTTTTTTTATCGTAATGTACCTTTGAAAATACACCGTAGCCTTTCTCAGGCACACGTTTTAAACGGATAAAGCTTACATCATGAATCTCCACTGATACAAATCCGATTCGTCCTGATTTAAGCATTGCTTGTGTAACTTAATACTTATGTCCGTTGTCGACACGATTTTCCTTTGCTTATCCCATTGTTTGTTTGAGCCATTAAGCCTGTATGCCGATTGCTACCTAATTTTACAGTTGAGTGTAATGGATTTTTGATAGCAGCAGGGTAATGTGTATGAGTGATTTGGATTTTTAACGTAGCTTTATCAATTTTTCAGTCATATCGCTACAATGTCTGCAGTGTGGCAGTTTATAGTGATGTCTAGTATGTAGCATGATGTCCCACCAAGTCACATTATACTGACACCAGGCCGACCAGTCCTAACACTAACCTCTTAATGCTGAGCGCCAAGCGAGGCAGCTGTTAGTACCAATTTTTATAAGTCTTTGGTATGACCCGGCCGGGGATTGAACCCACGACCTCCCGCATCGGAGGCGGACGCTCTAACCACTAGGCCACCGGAGCGGTCCACGGTAATGAATGACTCCATTATGATGCTCATCGGAGTCGAGTTTAGTCTATCCAGTCTTCTGTAGTTTCCATCGCATGCTAGTAGTAGACTCTGACTCGAACCACATTTTGGGTAATCATATAAGCTATCAGTAAGAGCGTCCACCTGTGATGTGGGAAGTCGCGGGTTCGAACTCCGGCCGAGTCATACCAAAGACTAATAAAAATGGTTCTAACAGCGGCTTCGCTAATCGCTCAGCATTTTGAGGTCAGTGTCAGGACTGGTCGGCCTGGTGTCAGGATAATGTGACTTGGTGGAGACATCGTTCTACATGTCTGCAGCATAATGCCCCAGTGCTAGTCATCACTATAAACTGCCACACTGCAGACATCGTAGCGATATGACTGAAAAATTGTTAAAGTTAACGTTAAAGATACAAATCACGCATACACATAAGCTGTCAGTCGCGTTATATGTTAAGCTATAGACAAATGGCCAGGACAAAGTTCATTTAATAAACTGTGTACTGTCAATTGTTTCCCTCCTGATGTGAATGTAAATTAGGGTGTTCACTGTAGTATTGTGTTGCGAGCTATGCTGAAATGTAACATAAAGTCAGGGGAACTAGTAAACTGTCTGGACGGTACATTTGTGAGTGGACGGTACATCTGTGTTACATTTAATAATTCATCGTCCTTTATGGCCGAGGTGGACCAATAACCAATGTCTTTCTTATGAATGTGCGCAGTTGGATTTCTGCGCGCATATTGTTGCTGTTTGTTTTCAATTGACCTATCGCCACTTGTCAATCACGCTGGATCAATTAACCAATCAGCGAGCGTAAGTTAGACACACCTCCAGGCATTGCTTAAGTCCGCCATTTTCCTCCGACAAGCTGCTTGTAGCAACAATGAATTGATTATGATAAGTATTTACAAATTTTTTAATGATTTGTTGATTTCTCAATCGATAACGGTGAAAAGAAGTCTTGTAATTCTGACAGTCAATATCCAGATCGTCTCAATGGAGGAATTAGATGTATTCCTTTCCCGAAACATAGGCGAAACTTCGATGGATAACGACTTGTCGCGTGTACAATCAGCTGAATAAAGACACAATTGATGGTAATTACAACGTGTTTGTTTGCATAATAGTATGTCCCTTTGATAGCTTAAAAAAAAAAGAATTTGAAATTGAAAAATATATATGTAAAAATTAACGTTTCAAGAATATAGGTGGAGAACCCCCTAACTTTCGGGCTTTGATATATATTATTTATTCTTGTATAGGAAGCACTGAAGCCAAGGCTGCATTATTTTAAAGTTTGAAAATTTACACTTTAATGTTGGCTTGTCCCAAAATTAATGATTTATCGTCTCGATCTTTCAGACACTAGAGTGACGCTTTACTTTCTCATGGGGTTGAAGGAGGGATGGGGATACAAAAATGTAATTAGTAATTAAGGAAATACAAAAAAAAAAAAAGGTTTCAAATAATTATCTTCCGATATATTAAGCATGCAATTACATGTTTACATCAACAGACATCATTGATCAAAAATTCCAGCTGACGAACATAGCTGACCTTAAAATTATTATGTACAACAGTATACTTCTAAACAGTAATTATTTACGATTTTGTTATTAATTTTTAATTCATATACTTCCAAGGCAGCATAAACATAAGTCAGATAAAATTAACAAGGATAAACATTATCTGCTAAATACATCAGCATCTTTTGGAGCAAGTTTCCTTTCATATGAATAAGTTCTTAAACAGCTTTACAATTGATTGTTATTATTTACTGAAATAAAACACTTAGGTTATTAATGTACGAACTTGAACTACATATATAAATATTGTCTACTGCAGTATAATTAATGCAGCTTTGTAATTTTATATTTTTAAGAATAATACAAATCACATTAAATAAACATATCACTTAATCTGAAACACATTTCTTTGCCAAATACTGCATGTTTGTCGAAGGTTAAGTCACGTGATTTGGTAGGCGGAGCGATCTATCGTCTGGCGTAAGGTCAATTGTTTGGGTGGGTTTTCTTTCGGTTGGGATCAGGAAGAAAACTGAACCTGTAAAATAAACTCGTATTTACAGTACCGACTGCCTGATAAATCACAAACAAAGGCTGGTAAGAAGTCAGTAACAACAATAACCTATATACATTCTTTCTGACCAAACTTAGTTTCGTGGCTTATTTCTGTGCATCAAACTATTCATTTTAGACTCACGCCGTTGCTGACATTGTTGGTAATTTTTCATGCTTTCATCTTCACAGATCCTGGCTTATACATATTGGCACAGAAGTAAAAATTAATGCTCTTGTAATTTATAATACATACACACATATAGACAGACATCAAGAACCAAAGTACAATTCAAGTGTTCGAACTAACGCAAGAATTAAACAGTAATAAAATGTAATATTTTAAATTTGGGTTTCTTTAATTAATCCATATTCAGACCCCGCTATAGCACGCTCCGTTATAACACGAATTCGGATATAACACGGTTATGGTGTCGCTCCCGAAATTTCATATACATGTATTTTTCTCGTACACGAAAAAAAAAAAATTCTTTCTTAAAAGTACGAAAAAAAACAAAAAGTTTATCATTTTAGGGAAGAGATAGCGTATGAATAATACAAGACGATCGTGGCGTGGCTCCTGAAATTTTATATGCATTTTTCTCATACACGAAAAAATAGTTTTCTTCTTAAAAGTACGAAAAATAACGTGTAAAAAGTTTATTCAGGAATCGCGCAGGGCTTCGCCAGTGTCGCAAATTGCGATTTTTTTTTTTCCTTATTAGCGGCAAAATATGCCATCTGGCGATTTTTTTTTATTGGCGGCATCGTTGGCTGTTTAAACTTGTATATACAACCATTGGTTTGGAGTGGAGAAATTCAGAGGTCTCATGAAAAGAAGCCACAAAGTTGATATAAAATGCACTGAAATTTATATATTGTTACATAAACAAATTCTTTGTCCATATTGACAAACCATCTTAACAGTGCATTGTTATATCATAATCTGCTTATGTTGACATATAGCATGATTACTGTATGTTTTGAGATATCCGCTTTTTTTAAATTTACATTTCTGGTAGCGGAGATCAACCGGACGAGGCATTATCTTATAATCTATCTTTCGTCGGATTTTCGGCCGCTCGGTAGTAATTAATATATTTACGTAGACTGACATTTGTATGTGGATGGTAAGAAAAATTCCTCTTCTTTTCACTCAGAATTAAATCCTTCAGAACATTTACATTTTCTGTAGTAATCCTTGTCATGAGACCAGAACACCTCGGTCTCTATCGTCGATTGACTTTCTTTAAATTTCTGATGCATGCATGGAAGGCAGCATCACTCCACTACCACAAACATATAAAAAAAAAAAGAAAGGAAAAAAAAACAAAAAACAAAAACAAAACAAGCTCTCATTTGTCTATTCAGTAGGCAGAGAGGAGCAGTAACTACATTTGACCATACGACGGCCAATTCATTTTTTAAAAAATTTACCCAGATAAAGTAGTAGCTGAAATTGCAAACAAAACATTACCTTTGAAACACCGATTGTTATGAAAACGTACTAAGCAAATGGGGGAAAAAAAAATCAGTCTCAATCATGCAATACAATTGTTTGATGTTGCCGCCACAATAAGAAACGAACATTTGTTTGGTTCTCCAAAGCTGTCCTTTAGCGGTGACTTCAATAACGCATGCACCCGTCATCAAAGAAAGCCGACTACAATCTTCAATAAAAACAAAGAACCTTTCTTCAAAGGAAGTCAGTACCGAACATAAATAAAAGCAATGGAATCTGATGAATTGTTTCATCTCCCAACGTGACTGGAACACTTTTACTGTGCCGTGAAAGTTTCCTTTTCACAAGAAAAAGTTTATGCTTACGACTCTACCGAGGGCGCTTAAAACGCAAACTTTACCGACTTGGGACGAACTGAAAAGTAAATGTGCTTCATCATTCGTTGCGTGATTGTGCTATTTTTTT
>JAECUM010046654.1:0-19713 GCA_016617855.1 Megalonaias nervosa | reverse complement strand
ATATATATATATATATATATATATATATATATATATATATATATATATATATATATATATATATATATATATATATAATCCCTGGCTGATCCTGCACCAAGAATGATTCTTTTGGATACCTGTACATTCAGACTTACTTAGTGCATCTTGAATTTGTTTTTTGTAAGCTAAAACATACATGCTGATGATGATCATGATGACAGTATAGTTATGTTATTGTTATTATTATTTTTATAACAAAAGAAGAACTTTCATTATATAATTGTCACTATCATCATAATTACCATCATTCATTGTCATTGTTAAACCTGTTCATAGGTTGATGCCCCTAATGGCTGAGTGGTCTAAAGTGCTTGCCTTTACCAATCACTGCCATTTCACCTCTGTCCACATGGGTTCGACTCTCGGGCTCATCTGCTGTTGGTGTGTGAAAAAGCATGCCAGTAGCTTCGCCTGGGTTGGCAATTCTTACAGGGGCTTTCCTGCGTTCTTCCTCCATCAGTTATTCTGACTGCCATGTATAGCCTATCGTATGCTGAAAAATGGCATTAAACCAACAACAGCGACAAGTGCTTTTGACAAAAGTCTTTAACCATGTTTGGTTGGTCTTAAAGGAAAATGGTGCCAATCTTACATCCAGTATGGCTGCCACAGTGGCCAAGTTGAAAATATTGGTATTACTATTAACAAAAAACCCATAAGAGATGGTTTCAGCACTCATCAGATAAAAAGAAGAAATAGTCTTATTTTGAATTCTGTGAAATTCTTTTTGGCCAGTAGAGCATCAGTCACTTTGAGGAACTTTTGTTAATACCTGGATTGGCATTGAACCCATGACTCACGGATTATGAGTCTAATGCTCTGCCAATAGAGTTACCATGGATCTCAATGCATCTTGACAAAAGTGGGTTATAGCACAGTGGGAATACTTAAGAGTATAAAGTAGGTCACAGTTATCACTTCATCCTTGAGACACATAATTCTAAGAATTTATTTTCACACTATTTTTGTGACATTATTTGTATACTTTTTGTTTAGTCAACCTAGAAAATAAAGTACTTGGAGACTGTACATTTTGTACTTGCTGTATCCATCCTTCAGGGGTTCTAGATATATACCTTGCATGTAAGTGTACTTTGATACAGACGAAGTTGATAAAATGTTTTCATACTCTGTGAGCTTCAAATGGTTGACCCATTCCTTGCATAGAAAAGACATGACACAAACTATGATCAGAAAGATTGGTTGGTAATTGAAGTGTTGAAAGAGAAATTTTTTCTTAGACTGTAATGTGGGCTTGGAGTGTACCTAAAATATGTAGTTGAAGAGAGGTAAATGACATTATCTGATGTAAAAGAATGAGAAACAGATGCAGCATATGAAAGTTCCATTTCACCACAAGATGTTCACTGGGAAATGTTTAAAGCTGTCTTTATTTAGAATATAAAATAATCTAATTGATATATTTCATCTGCTTTCACATTTTTGGGAAGAAAGAAAACATTCTTTATCAGTTATCAATCAAATCTTCAATTTAGCCTCCAGTTAGGGTTTCTGATGATGTAAATTCTTGGAATAATATGGGTCAGTGAACATTAGAATTATGGGCAGTGTGGAATTATAATGTGATCTGAAGAAGATATATTGTTTTAATAAAGAGTTTGTGCAGTCCCAATTGAAAAGGTGCTTTCAGATGAAATTCTGCTTTTGCTTTGGGTTGAGAGCTACTTGCCAGATGGTTTGTAAAGTTAGTTAACAGCTATTCTCAACACAGGTGAAAGGTCTTTTCTAACTGTTCCAGCAAGTGTTTAAACTTTGCAACTGTATTCTGTGCTCATTATTTTTGCATGATTGATTACTAGTTTCAGTAAAAAAAGTTAGGACACTTTCCAGTTTTTGTGCCTCTAATCAAAATTGAAATCTCTGCATTTATTTATTTTTGTGCGAGGTTTTGTGGTTTTACAAAGCTGACATTGTTGTTAGCACTTAAATTCGCAGAATAGCTGGCAGATTGATTTTGTTGAGTCTTAAAATCTGTGGCTTGTAGCTACCACAAATGGCCCCCTCCCCTGGAAGTACATTGCTAGTTATTTATGGAAAACTAAAGCCTGATGAGGAACTTATCTTTAGCAGACTTGTTTAAAGTTGTTATTTTGTTGATCTGAAAGCCATTTATATGACAATTATTTCATTCTCTCATTAAAATGTGATTACAAAGAAGCTTGTGTATTTGTCACTGACTTGGTTTAAATAAATATCTCTTCGTTGATGAAAGTATTTGATACTTCTAGATGCTGTTCCAGGAATATGTAACCATCCAGTTCTTTCTCAATAGGGCCTGTTTTCTTTCCTTGTTGTGGGTTTTTTCTTGAGTAGTTATTAATGTAGCACTTCTTGTGTTGCAGAAGTCCCACTTGATGTGTCTGTTCTGATCAATATCTAGATTGCATTACAAAACTAAGCTCCTTACTTATCAGGGCACAGAAGGTCTAGCTACATGTCAACACTCTGTAATCACTCCATATCACCTTACCAATTACTCTCTCTCTCTCTCTCTCTCTCTCTCTCTCTCTCTCTCTCTCTCTCAAACACAAATGCGGACACAAATGCATTTGAATAATTTTAGGGCAAGATCTTTTTCTTATCTTGCCTATGAATTGCAAGGCATTAAGCTTTGCTTTTCTGACATCAACATTCTTATCATCAACATTTAAATTATATGTTAAAGTTTCTAAAAGCCATATATGTTCTATATCAAATTCTTATTCAACTGGACCTTTGATTGTGGTAGCACAAAACCTAGATCTGCCATCATATAATGTGTAAGCAGATTTGGGACTGGGCAGTTTGTTAGGAGTAATCAGTAGAACAAGCAACATAGACCCTGATCTGGAGGCACATTTTGCTATGCCGGACCAGGAACTATATTGTTTGTAGTTGGACTCAACTTATCAGTGAATATATATGGTAATACTACTTTATACAACCGCTCCGGTGGCCTAGCAGTTAGAGTGTCCGCCTCGGATGTGGGAGGTCGTGGGTTCGAACTCTGGCCGAGTCATACCAAAGACTTCAAAAATGGAACTAACAGCTGCCTCGCTTGGCGCTCAGCATTAAGAAGTTAGTGTTAGGACTGGTTAGCCTGGTGTCAGGATAATGTGACTGGGTGGGACATCATGCCACATGTCTGCGGCATGATGCCCCAGTGCTAGACATCACTATAAACTGTCACACTGCAGACATCATAGCGATATGACTGAAAAATTGTTAAAGCTACGTTAAAAATCTAAATCACACACACACACACACACACACACACACACACACTACTTTATACATGAAGTTTGTTGCCTGATATATATTCTGTGTCTTCCTGGCTTACACAGAAAGGTATGTCAGCAAAAAATCATTCACATGTGAGACATTGCTTTCTGTGAACTCTTGTTTTTGTTGGTATTACCTACAGATACCTTTGACATTAAAACCACTATGACAGAAGTTGTGCCAAGTAAAACAAATTTTTCTTTATTGTAGGCTCATAAATGCCCAGAACACTCCTTGAAATTGCTGTTTGGGTTGTTTTAGTCAGAATTAGTTGTATTTGTATGTTGAGACTTAGCCTCTTGTCTAATGGTAAAATTGTGATTAGGGCTCTGCGCCAGAGATATGGGAGTCCCTCATGTTGTTCACACCCTTTAACAGTAATTGACATTAAGATAATGTTGTATGTGGTATAACTTCTTCAGGTTCTTGCTGAGTGGTGAGGATCACAGCACAATACAAGTATTCATTAATAATTATTTTCAATGTCATTCTTCATCATTTACACACTTTAAGATATTTTGATGAAACTGTTCATCAGTAAAGAATGTCTCGGTTAGCAGGAATCGCATGCAGATGGTTGGGCTATGAAGTCAAAATTCCCACCATTCAGAATATTTTGCAACATAATTCATACCATTTTTAATCAGTTGGTTCCACTAAATATATATGTAAAAACTGATCACTATACAGAGATGATTCTGCTATATTAATTCAGGCTGCCTGTTGGTTCCAATATCTGTTGGTGGCTGCTGAAGTTTGATTATGAATTATCTTAAATGAAAGTTAGTAAATCTCGCTTTCTGTGATTTTTCCCTTATTCCAATGATTTGGGAACATACATTACTAGATCAGAATCATAATGTTACCTTATTCCTTTTTCTTGATCATAAAGAAGCTTGCATTGAGTTAAGAGCTTTTAAGCATAATGAACATTTGGATTCACCAAAGTATGTGCATCTTTGAAAAGCTGACATGAAAGCAGACATCTTCTATAGTTTGATAGTGATGAATATGTATTCCTTCCTTAGAATTTTTTTTTTAAGAGCTGTTTGCATTGACAGTAATACTGTTAATGATCAATGGACATTTTGTACTTTTAATTACTTGAAATGAACACTGATGCTATTATTCATCTGCAATGATAAGCTTGGAGTCAAATGTTCTATTGTGAAATGCTAATCAACTTGCATATAAACCAAATAATGTTTTTATGACCATCTATTTCATGTGTTTATTTTTGAAAAATGAATTTTTGTTCAGTATTTTAGCTTATTGGCTCAGGTTCACTTGGTAAATATATGGCAAAAGATTCCTGTCATTTAGAAAAGAACGATTTTAATTTGATACGTAACTTACGTATGTACTCCCTTATAAGTTGAGTCCAACTGCAAACTACATAAATCCTGATCTGCACATAATGCACCTGTAGATCAGGATTTCTACTGATTACTCTAAACAAACTGCACAGACACAGACCTGCTGACACATAATACGATGGCAGATCTGGGTCTGTGCAGTTTGGAGTTGGACTCTTATAAGCGTGTATATGCAATAACTAAAACTGCCATATGATCATAGAACACTTTTCTTTAAATAACGCCTGTTAGCAAGAAACAGAATTATTATAAAGAAATGAAAATGGTGCTTCTCAGACATCCATGAAGCCACCAGTAGCTGTCTTGAAATCTTGTTGTCACTACTCCTGAATGGATGGTCATATCAACATAGGGTTTTTACTTAAAGACTTCTTAATATATCTACATGTAGTTGGTCACAAATGAAAATGGTGCCAATCTGATGTCCAATATGGACACCATATGAGCCATCTTAAAAATCTTGTTATCATTACTCTACCTGAATGGAAAGTCATATTAACATGATGTTTTCACCAGAAGGCTTCTAATATTATCTGGTTGGTCTTAAGTGAAAATGGTGCTGCTTGGAAATCCAATATGGCTGCCACAGCATCAACTTTAAAATCTGTTCACTACTCATGAATAGATGGTCACCTCATCATCAGGTTTTCACTACACAACTTCTTATGATGTTTAGTTGCTCCTAAGTGAAAATATTGCTGACCTGACATCCAATATGGCAACCACAGCAACCATCTTAAAAATCCTGTTCTTGCTACTCCTGAACAGAATGTCGTATCAGGATGGGGTTTTCACATAAAGATTTATTGTGCTGTAAAGAGTGTGTTAAATGAAAATTGTGCCAATCTGACATCCAATCTGATGCAGTCTGACATCCAAACATCCAAAGTTTCTGTTAAATGAAAATTGTGCCAGTCTGACATCCAATATGTCCATCAAAGCAGCCATCTTGAAATCTTGTTTTTGCTTCTCTTCCAGGATGTAAAGTTGTATCAACAATGGATTTGTACCGGATGACTTCTAATGATGTCTAATTGGTCTTTATGACCATGTTGCTGATTTGACATCAAATATAGCCACAATAGCAGCAATCTTAAACATCTTGTTATTGCTACTTTTTCTAAATGGAATGTCATATCAGATTGAGGTGTTCTTCAGAAGACTAAATGTGATAACCTAGTTGGTAATAAATGAAAAAATGGTGCCAGTCTGACCCCATATATTGCTGCCATGGCAGCCATGTTGAAAGTCTTGTCATTGCTTCTTCATGGAGAGTCATATTGACCTGGGATTTTCACCAGAAGACTTGTGGTGTCTAGTTAATTCTGATCTGGCATCCATTAAGGTCACTATGGTGCCATCTTGAAAATCTTGTTAATGTTACTTTAAAATTGATGGTCATATCAACATAAGGTTTTCATCAAACTGACATCTTATTACAACTAGTTTGTCAGCAGATATTCAGTAGGGCTGCCACAATGAACATATTGAACACCTTGTCACTATTTCTCCTGAATGGATGGTTATATAGGCATAGGTTTTTACCAAGTCTTAGGCCATGTCTAGTTTGTTCTAAATGGAAATGGTGCCAATCTTATATCAAATATGACCACCATAGCAGCTTAGTTGAAAATCTATATTGCTGAAAAATATTATAGATGGTTTGAACTCTCAGCATTTTAAAAAAAAACAAAATTGGTTTTATCCAGAGTTAGTTCCTTCGAGGTAGTCTTGCTTAATCAGCTGTAGAGGAATTGCTGGGGGGAAAAAATTGCAAACAAAATTACACAAGTGATGCATGATAGGAAGTTAGAAAGCAGAAGCCAATATGTTTAAAATTCTCACAGATATTTGATTTGCAAATTGGGATGGAGTCACAAAATTGTTATTGTTGGAATCATCCCTGCCATATCATATGCTTGTAAATTTATGCACTTGTGCCTATTTTGTATTGACTCCCTTTCCTGTCCAGTGTTTCATGCTCATTTTTTTCTGAATAAATTTAGGCTTTTCTGAACTATCACACATTTTCAGTTTTGTAACTACAACCTAATACACCTGTTAGAACTACTTGCAGTATTTAAAAATTTTCTATAAGAAACAAATCAACCAAGAATTTTAAAGGTTTGTTTTGTGTGTGTCTTTTGCAGGCCATGTCCCCAGATGGTGAGGCCATTGTCACAGGAGCTGGGGATGAGACCCTGCGGTTTTGGAACGTCTTCAGCAAGACTCGCTCAACCAAGGTATTAAAAACCCAGACTCATATCACAGTGATACTTTCTTTTCAGGTTTAATCATGTATGTGTTACTCCAAAGTTGATAATAATAGCAGATATTGGTTGCAAATTATACAGTTAATTATTTGTAATATGTGAAGATTTTCAACTGTTTGATAGATCTCAGTCTTTACTGGACATGTTTGGATTTATTCTTACATTAAGAATTAGCAGGAACAAAAAGTATGGTCATAGTTTAGAATATGAATACATTTGAGATAAACATTATTTTTTGACAGTAGATTTATTAGCATCCCCAGTGTGTGTGGTATGCAGTTTCATTGGTATGGTGGATTATATTTTTTTGGTGACATTTTCGAGTTTTAATTTTCTATTATTGTTACTAAACAGATTTATTATAGTATCATCAAAATTCTTGATATTCTGAATAGAGCTATGACATTTTAAAACATATTTATGAATGGATGAATTAAAAAAAGATCACACTACTGCCACAATTCTGGCTATATATAGTGATGTTCAGAAGCTAGATAGCGACAATAGTAAAGGCACTTAGTGGCTTACTCTTGCTCATGTGCCATGTAGTGACAGGGCAATTAATAATTGCACTTATTAGAACTTCATATTTAATCACTTTGATGGATTGATATTCAAATGGTTGCTTGAATCATTCTCTCTTTATCCTTTTAGGAATCCAAGTCAGTATTGAATCTGTTCACAAGGATTCGATGAATATGGCAGAGAGATGAGATGATGACTGACCACAAACAATGTTCTATTTATATTGTGCAATATGCCAGTGATTGTTGCTGCGTGTACTAGTTATGGATAATTTTATGTTCCATTGTGTGTCCATAAATGTGTGGGCCAATCAGCTTTGTTTTTGATCAGATTTTGTTGCATACTTGCAGTTCTAACCCAGTTGCCAGAGTCATCTCATACAAGGAGATTTTGTTGCATACTGTGCAGTTCTAATCTAGTTGCCAGAGTCGCCGCATACAAGGAGTTTTAGGTAGATACACTGAATATATTAGGGAAATGTTGTGCATTGTAAAGGTGAATGATTCGATATTGAGACATGAGTATATGGGTCATTGTCTTGTGAAAGTATGTTCTGATAGGATACAGTGTTTTGCAAGCAGTGCAGCCAGTGGAACATCAATCATTTGCTACTGGAAATGTCAGCCATGTTGCGGATTTGCATAGATGCCAACCATTCTGGAGTTTGTGGCATAATTATGCACTGTTTATGATAAATACGCATTCTGAAATATATTTAAGAAATTACAGATAATGAAAATTTCATGAGATACAGTTTTGAATAGGAGTTTTTATTGTCTGCATGGGTAGGTAAATATGTACTTCAGCACCAGTATGATAGATTGGTACACAGAGTTTTGTTTCCTTTTGTACAAAATTGAATCTACAGAACAAGTATCCAGTCTGTTAGACTGTAAATAGGTGAAAAATGAGGGAGGAGATCAAGAATAAAAATAAATGTAGTTAATTTGTGAGGAAAACTAATGTTTATAGTTGTTGTCTTGGCTGAAAATGTTATAATGGACTCATAGAGATGTAATAGTATTGTATGGAAGCTTGCTGTACTTTTAATGAATATAATATCCCGTAATGATGGGTAACCTAGATTCTGAAAAATTTAAACTCAGTTTCCTGATCAGCATGCTTTTTGGTTAATATTTGGATCTGCACTGAACAGGTTCAACTTTTTCTTGAAAATTTTCCATTTTAAGAGATTTTATACAACCATTTATGATGGTATTTATCGTTTTGCTACTCTTTACTTCTTTACGTGGCCATAATTTTATTTAAAAAAAGCCAATTTGTGGAATGTACCATTTTATTGATGTTTTTAGATGATATTTCTTAAAGTTGTAGCTTATAAGATCAAAATGATTTTTAAGCGCTGAGTTGTCTAAAGAAATACAAAGTCACATATTGACAGTCATCCAGCTCAGTGGATTTTTATGGAAATCTTCTTTGATAAATGTCAAAAAAAATAAAAATAAAAATTCTGCCATCATGCATGTAATGAAAGTATATTAGATATCTTAACTTTTGTAGGTATTAGCTAAAAGAGATGGCATGTTATATTTGTAAGTAAATAATGTATATTTATTGACAAGTCCCCTCTCGTAATACATATAAAGATATAAAAATTGCCTAGGATATTTCATCATTTTGGATGACGTGTGAATTAAGCAAAGTATATGCAGAATGTGAATTTTATTCCTTGTGTCAGCAGGATCATTTGCAAACGTTGAAAATTAACTTACCTGGCTCAGAATGGCAGGTGATAATTTTTGGTGGGCAAGTGCTGATTCAGGTGTGATCAGTCTTTCTCTTGAATGAAAAAGATGTTCAGTTGAGAATATTGCTGACTTTGTTTGTTAAAAGACCATCCTTTCTAAGATAAGTTTGTTTTCCATTTGTTTTGATAAGGTTTGGATAAGTACTTTGTTTTCAGTCTTCAGTACTAATAACCAGTGACCAGGGGGAGAGCATACTGGTGTCCATTTTTAATTATACATGGTGTTAGAAGGGTCGCATAAGTTCTGGAAAATAACATTTCATATACTTTAATTTAGGTCATTATTCCAACAAAAAAATAGATCATAGCTCAAATACTACGAAAACTAGTTAAAGGGTTAAATTTTAGTTGTGAATAGTTTCTGATTGAAATTAATATGTGTTCCAAATTTTGGTAGGTTACTGGCAAGTGTTTTTTTATTGCAGGTAATAGCATTGGCTACTCAGTCTTTTGGAATTTGAATGAAATATTTCAACCTTTTCTGGTCTAATATCATTCTTTATTACTAGTATTTATTTGCATGCCATTGGGAAATTAACTTATGGGGAAAAGGATTTTTTTTTTTATAATTAAGCTGGAAATTGATATTGAGCTGTAATACATATGCTCGGGGTTTCCATATACAGTTCAACAGTCCATTAAATGGTGTTTCATTTAGTTAAATAACTTTTATTTTCTTGCATTATAATGCGAGTAAGTGGTTTCAGTTTTCTTTTGGTTCCATCTAAATTGGAAAGTTTATAAATCCATTGTTAACTTTGTTCCTGGTCAAAATATGAACATTATGAAGTAACGACAAAAAGATAATGGATCTTTATTTAGTGATGTGAGTCCATTAGATGGTATTAGATACACATGTAATATTATGGAAATGAAAATAAATAGATTGCTGATATAAACTTTTTTCCCAACCAACACTGATGATCAGATTCATTAATTTAATATAGATGCAGCATTTGATGTCTGACCAAGCAGTCATCTTAAGTCAGTACTAAACACTGCATATGCCAAGCAACTTTAGTCACTACTGAACAGTGTCTAGACAAAGCAACCAACTTTAAGTCAGTACTTAACACTGCATATACTGAGCAATCAACTTTACGTCGATACTAAACACTGCTTACAAAATGAAACAAATTTCAAGCACAAACACTGCATACACCAAGCAACCAACTTCAGTCACTACTATAGTGTCTAGACAAAACCACTTTGTAAGTACTAAACACTGCATACAACTTGAAACAAACTTTAAGTACAAACACTGCATACATCAAGCAGTTATCTTTTAAGTCTGTTTTAAACTCTGCATACAGCATGAAGCAAACTTTAAGTAAGTACTAGCATTGTGTATACCAAGCAACTAACTTTAAGTCAGTACTAAATACTGCATATACAAAGCAGTCAACTTCAAATTAGTACTAAACACGTATCTGACTTTCTCTGTAGAAAGTTGAGAAGCCATAGGTATGTGTTGTTACTTAAAATTTTATGTTCTGATTAATATATCAAAGAAACGTTGTTGCCAGGGTCCCATTGATAATTAGTACAATATATAATGCCAGTTTAGTCTAAATTAAGCTTATTGTTATCAAGCATGATCTTGGTACATTAGTATTACCTCGGTCATTACCTCTCACGTTCGCCTATTTTCCTGTCATATACCATTTACATAAAAGCCGAAGCCATTATAGGGAAATTAATCTCCACACTATTACTCGGTTTTAAAAGCTGCTTTTATTTGTCTGACTGGGGCAGATATAATTTAATTTACGGTACTTTAAGTGCAAACAGGGTTGAGTATGAAATATCCTAGATCAGTATTATAGGCTATCCTAGAACAAGTCAGCTGATCGTAATCTACATGCAACATGAAGCTGTCCATCAGGGAAATCATGTCAAGTCATATAATAAATCAGATGTAGGTCAAAGTGTGAGTCAGGTTAACCTTGAACAATATGCATATATTTGGTGCCTATTACATTGGTCAGATTTTTATCATTTTAGTTTATTTTATTTTATGGGTTTTTTGGGGTTGTTTTACAAGGAGGTAGGGTAATACCTCACAAATGTTTCATGTATGTTGGTTGTCAATCATTTGCTACACTGGATGCTAAAACTTCGCCCAATGCTGGCAATTAATGTAAAATGACGTTACCTTTAGAGATTGCTTTGTCTTGAAGGCAAGTTTTAGCGGTAGCAAAGGCAAGGCATTGTGAAATAAATGTACCATATCACTAGAATAATCAAAAACCACTAAATGTGTTTTCTGTTTTGTTGCTTTTAAACATCACGTTAGAAGAAAATCTTTCTTATGGTTGGAGAGATTTTTTTATAAGCCAGTCACAAAGTGGAGCAAATTATGTTATAATGTTGTCCATCTATAAATCCATCTATCTTTCTGGACAATAACTATAGTTTTCCACCATCTGCAATTAGCAAGCTTTGTGGATGACTTGCGCTTGGGGTAAGGAAGAACTCTATTAATTTTGGGGTCACCGGTTAAAGTCACTGTGACTAGAAGAAGACAGTTGGTTTCTGTGCAATTACTATAGTTCTCCATCATCTGCTTACCTTACTTGGATTCAGGAAGAAACCTATTGACTTTGGGGATCTACAGGTCAAAGGTCAATGTTACTGTCACTGGAATTTAAGAAAAATGGTTTCTGCATAATAACATTAGTTCTACTTCACAGACCTGGACCAAACTTTGTGGATGGCTTGCACCTGGGGTAAGGAAGAATCCTATTGATTTTGGGGGTCAGACATAGACCTGCCATCCCATATGATATTACCACAAGGCTTACTGAAATTGCCCTTAAAATATGACCTTAATAAACAAAGCAAAAATACGGAAATACAGTTAATGAGGTTGAATCTGAAAATTAGCTTGCCGGATCCAAGTGAGCCTCAGTAAAGCTACTCAGAGAACTGAATTATCTTTACACAGTTTCCTCAGATTTTTTTCAATTTACCCAATGTTCATGTAAACCCCCTGCATGATCAAGTTTTCACATAGTCTGGAAATGTCATCCTTTAAACAAAAACACAAAAAAAGATAAAGGGAAACAATCAGCCCCTTAAAAACTCCAAACAGTTGGCACAGAAGTTTTAAAGGCAGTATTCACATGGTTGGAAAGGTGGCAGTTACATCTATTGCACTCGTGTTGTTTCAATTTGAGTGTTGCTTAATGCACAAGAGATGATTGCCCCCACTACATGAGATCTTGCAAGACATCACTGATGTCCATGGAGTTTGTAGCCATTTTTTGACACTTGAGATCATTATGACTGAAACGTACTTTATGAACATTTTAGTTGCCTTTGCTGCATTGGACCACACTTTTGAACTTTTTGAATGCATGGTTTCCAAGCTGACTATAGCAGTAGATGATATTTTGTTACTCTTTACTGTAAAATTGATCTGATGTATGGAAAAAATAATGATATCCTTACTGATGTTATTTTAGGGTTGGAAGGTCACGCAGGGTCAAAAGTCAGTGTTATTGCGACTGAAAGAATAAACATTGTTTCTGCACAATAACATTAATTTATATCACATACCCAAACCATACTTTGTGGATGGATTGAACTTGGGGTAAGGATGAAGCCTATCACTTTTGGTATGCAGTGATAATGGTGATTTTGACTGTAAGAAGAAAAAAAATGGTTTTCGTACAAAAACATTAGTTCAACATCACAGACTTGTACAAAACTTTGTGGATAGCTTGCACTTGGGATAAGGAAGAAACAGCTTTTGCAGAATAACTTTAGTTCTATACCATATCCCTAGACAAAAACTTTGTGGATAGCTTGCACTTGGGATAAGGAAGAAACAGCTTTTGCAGAATAACTTTAGTTCTATACCATATCCCTAGACAAAAACTTTGTGGCTGGCCTTCACTTAAGGTACATAATAGTTGTATTGAAATTAGGATCAGTAGTCATCATCATTATGGCTAAAACAATAATTGGTTTTGTAGAACAACTTTTGTTACAGATATGCTCCTTGACAAAACGTTTGTGGATGGCTTGTACTTATGGTAATAAGAAAAATATAGATTCTGGTCAAAGGTCACAGTTATGTAAATCAGATATGAAAATAATGGTTTCTGCACATGAAGTTAAGTTAAAGACTGCATACCTTAATCAGAGGTCATGGTCACTTGGAGGTCAGTAATCCCCAGAGTCAACTATACCCTGCTAGCATCGATATTGAGGACTATTAAACATTGAAAGTTGACCATTCGTGATACTCTTGTTTCAAGTTGAAAAGATCTTCAAAGTCTTCTTGTACAAAGAGAAAAGTGAAAATGTTGGATATTTTATGTGAATTGAGCCAATTTGTATTTTGTCATCTGGGCTGATTTCCATTATTTTTTAAATACAGGGAAATAGGCTTCTGTTATCATGAAGTGCAGTAACATTTTTTTTTCTAGCAGTTTGAAATGCATGATAACTGCATAAAATACATTTTCTAAACTTATATACCTACATATTTGAGAGGAATCTTATCATTTAGTTGACAATTTTTTAATGCAGAATGCATTGTTTCAGTCGGCTCAGATTCATTTAGCCTATTATAACATTTTACCTGTTGACTTATTTTACTGCCAGTAAGTTTAGACCTGAATGAGGAATAGACTGTAACTATATATGTTAGAGAAATCAGTACCATTAAAATCATGCAGCTGCACAGTATTTGGTTTTTTCTTTATTATACAAACATGTTTTCTTTAGTTACTCCATGATTTACATTAATGTTACATAGATCTGGCTAGATACTGTTAAAGACAGTTTTTCCTGCAAACTTTCTACTTCAGGTATTATGAGTATGTTCCATTTGTTACTGTCATATCCATGTTATTTGTATGCTTTTATTATCTTCTATGTTCCTAAAAAAGTTGTTTTCAGTACACGGATGAAATTTATTTGCATCCATTACAGGTAAGTTTGCTTTACAAAAAAGCAAGTTGCACTGACCAACATTTTACACTCATGTTTTTGCTTAAAATAGCATAACTGGTTGCAAAAAGGACTAGAAGTTAATGGACGCATTGATCTTCTACAAAAAAAAACAGTTAAGGTCACTGTGACCTACATTGTAATTTCCAGAGAATATGATGAATTTGTTGTGGTTATTACATCTTTCTGTTCATGACAACAGCAGAGATGTTGACATGCAATAATTTCATTGCTCCTACATCTTGTTATTGCCCTGTGTTTTAACGAGTTCTGCATTCTCATATATGTATAGTATGTATGCTGTATCATTGATATACCGTGAGATGTACAAATTTTTTATTCAAAGCAGATGAGGCTTACCGAGATTCCTTTTAATGAAAAATTTATGAGTGGTATATCAAAGATACAGTGTACATACTATACGTATATTTATTTACTATTGATATAAGTCATTATTGTGATTTAATTAATGTTGCTACTGACCATACAGTTGTTCCTTTCCTCCATGTCTTATCTTTCCCCTTTGCACTGGTCTTTGTGACTGTATATTGTACCATCATCCATAGGTCCAGAGACATTGTCGCATGACATAGGCACAAATTCACCATACTCGTTTTTTTTTCATAGATTTTCGCTGGTATCTTCCTATGTTGGGAGAGAGAGAGAGAGAGAGAGAGAGAGGGGGGGGTAGGGAGATTTGCCTTAAAGGTATCTATTTATTGTACATCCCTATGTTTCTTTGGTCGATTAGCCTGCTGCCTTACCATCCAAAAAGGGGAGAGGGAGTGTGGCCTTCATATATTTTAATATCAGTTGAGAGTTTTGAAGTGATAGCCTACTGTTGAAACAGTATTTATATATGCATATTAATGCACCATGGGTAGATCAGAATTTGATATGCCATCAGTATTGGTATATCGAATTGCTTTATACCAATGCTTTAAAGGCATTGTTATTTTTAATGTGTGTGTGTGTGTGTGAGGCTTCCTTAAATCCTTGTATTTGATGGAATGACCACCAGTGCATATATTTTGACTGGTACATACTCTGTGCAACCAGACATTGGTCATAGGATTTGCCAAATGTCATTATATATAATTGCCTTTGATTTGTTTATCGATTAATTATCAAATAAACACTATCACAAAATAACATTCAGTATTCACCATCTCTAGTTTAAGGGTTGTTTCTATGTCAGACAATAAGTAAATGTGTTGCTGACTAAATCTTATTCAGAGGTAACAAGGTTTAGTTTACATGTTTCTATTTCTGGCAATCATTAGAGGTATTACAGACTAAGTATGTTATGGCTCAAGTGTCTGAAGGCTATACTGCTCACAGTTAAGCTGGTTAAATAAACGAGGGTAGAGAAGTCATATTAATCCTCTAGTGACAAATATTGCAGTCAATTTGTCAGTGAATATATGTTATTCTAAACAAAAAATTTTATTGGAGGGCATATCAATGAGACAGTAATAAGTATCAGTTCTGCTACTTGAGAGAACGCTATTCACCGTGTTAAAGTGTAAGCACAATAAGGATTAAAACTAACCAAAAAAGCTGGTGTTTGCAGACAAGATTTACGGTACATTACCATGAAGCAACATGTAGATAGATTTTTGACATTACAAGAAGCAGTGTACCTCGGAGATGACCTCATTTGGAGCTTCTGTGCAATGTCTTGCCTCGTTTGACAGTGGTCACATCAAAGGGATAGAATTGAAATATTTTTGTCGCGCGACAATGACTTCAGCCAAAGTAGTACAGGGTATACGGATTATTCATGCAA
The DNA here is from genome assembly GCA_016617855.1 of Megalonaias nervosa. Taxonomy (NCBI): domain Eukaryota; kingdom Metazoa; phylum Mollusca; class Bivalvia; order Unionida; family Unionidae; genus Megalonaias; species Megalonaias nervosa. The sequence goes on along the minus strand of JAECUM010046654.1, from coordinate 3,696 downwards.
ACGTACATAATGGAGTCCCGGACCGTGCGATTTTGAATGCGTTCTTTCTGTCTGAACCTAAAGCTTTCCCTGAAAATGTTAGTGACATGCAACAGCCTGGTTATGATCACGCGGACACTGTGATCGCTCATGACGGTCGAACCAAGACAAAACAGTAACGTGGTCATCTGTGTCGACGAAGTTAAATGGGCTTTCTCAACTACATTGTATAGAACAATTATAGTGAAGCGTCAGCGGCTGAATTACTGACAAAACTAGTTCCAATGAATTGACAGTACGTGAATGTGACTTGTTTGATAGAAATTTCACAGGTACTTCTGGTGTTAACCGTGTAGTGTGAGCGCTGATTTTCGCACCCAAACTTACCAAAACAGGGCTGCAGTGGAGTTTGAATGTGGATACTCTTGACGAACTTGTGAGAATAAATCTTGTCTGCGTTGATATAAAAGACTTTGATCCGAAGCCAATATTGAGGAAGTGGAATAAAATCGAAATAGTCATATATCAACAAAACAAAAAAGATGATTTTCGCCAAAGTGATGAACTTTATTGAGTGGGTTTACCAAAGTTCGAATGGCCACATCACGGTCAGTGACAGGAATATCGTGTAAATACGTGTCGCTTAAACAAAATAAATGTTAGGAAATTCATAGCAAATCTTAAGGATAAACTTATGGTTTGTTGCTGGTACCCAACATTTATTTTATCAATATGTATTACAAACAACAGGTTTATGAATTGCGTCAAAATGTATATATTGAGAGAATATATCACACTGGTTAAATAGTTGGGTTTTTTTTTTTAATTCGTCACTGTCGAGATTCGAACCTGGGTCCGCGGGGTATGGCAAGAATCGCCTTGCGTGCATGCAACAAATCCCCCATTATCACCTCTACCTTGAATACATACCCACCCACCCCCAAAAATGGAGCATATCCACAGATATGAGACTTCGTGCATAGCAGACGCATTCGCATGCCTACCCAGTAATTACGTTCTCATTTACTACAGTCACTTCTGATGACAAAAATCAAGAAATATACAAATTTATATAGATCATACAATGGAGTGGAAATTGCTATCCCTGGTTCCAACATAGGAATGCGTGTAAATATAGTATGAAATTATGCATTGAGAAGAATATATATATATATATATATATATATATATACTATATATATATATATATATATATATATATATATATATAGACACACATAAGGGTTTAAGGATAACGTGAAAGTGTACCATGTTGTAGGTGTGGTCGTAATTCTGATGCATACTATGCAAAGAATTACTGTTATACAAGATAATAGGATCCAAGCCCGTGTCCGTGTTATAAAGGGAAACCATTTTATACTAATATGCCTTAGTCATCAGTGTTTTGCCTAGTGTCCACTAGCAATTGTTTGTTATTTATAGCCCCAACTTACTTAGCTGAAAGCCATGAAACTTAGCACCCGGTTTCAACCAGAGATGTATTCGTTCCCGAATTATAATGGTTCCTCTTGGATATCAAACATGACCACTACGGTGACAGTCTTTTAATCTTGTTATTGCTACTTCTGAGTATATGGTTGTATTGGCTTGGAATTTTCATGAAAAACTTCTTGTGATGTGTAGTTAATTCTAGATTTAAATTTTGACGGTGTAATTTCCAGTGCTTGGCGGCAATCTTGAAAATCGTGTTAACACTACTCATCCAAAACGGTATTTGCATTATGATGAAGTTGCTTCCAAATGAAAATTTTCCCAATCCAATGGTAAAAATTAAAAAGTTTGGTTATCAGTGCTCTTTCTGAACATATCGACATGGGGGTTTTCACTTAAATACTTCTTATATTATAGAATTTCAGCATTGGTCCTAAATAAAAGTAGTGCCGATCTGATTCCGAAATGTCTACCATGCGGCTTTTTGGAAAATTTTATAAATCACTACTCCTTATAGATAGTCGTATGGACACTGGGTTTTCACTTGAGCACTTCGCATGATATGTTTTTTTCCTAAAAGAAAACGAATGCTATCTTAAAATTCTCCTGAAAGTATAGACATTGGCTTGTTCACTAAAACACTTTTTATGAGATATAGTTAGTCCTAGAAGCAAATGGTTAAAATATGGTCTCTAGCATGACCGCCGCCGAAGCCATTTTGAAAATCTTTCTTCTCATCCATAACAGAAGGATACATTGACATGTGGGGATTTTTTGTCTTTTTTATTATTATTTTTTTTTTTTACTAAAACCCTTAACGTACACGGATGGCCCTGATTGAGTTGATTGATGAGCTAAGTTAAAAATATCTGCCATCTTGATATTTTTACTTTTGCAACTCCACAATGCCATATCTGCAGCGACCAAATGAAAATTACTTGCACATGTCTGGCACAGTTGCCATCTTGAAAATTAGATTCTGTTACTGCTACTCTAAGTGAAGATCTTGTCACGTTGTCATGGAAACCAGAGGAATTTTTACGATACAAGAAGTTGCCCTTAAACAAAAATAGTAAAGGTATGACGTCGAAATTTGCTGCCAGTTTTAAAATCTCATTAATACCCCTCCTCCTGGAGTACTGGTTTTATTGACATAAGATTACTACTAAAACGCTTCGGACACAACGCACTTGATCCTACCTGAAAATGGTAATCACCCAGTATTGAAACAGCAGCCACAGTGGACATCTTGAAATTCTGTTTGTCCTTTCATAAGTTGGTTTTAATTTGCAGTGGCATATATAAAAAAAAAAGAATCGACAATAACAACAAAGAAAAACAATAATTATAACAAAGAGTAGTAGGTTTTATCGCTTTTGCACTATGCCCATGTCGGCATGTCAAGCATATTCCTAAGTGAATCCCATCGCGTAGTGTCGAACATTCCTTTTTCAAAGGCCTAGGCAACGTTTTGGAGTTGCACTTGCACCCAGAGCGGGGGTGTCAGGGAGTTAAAATTTGTACATGCGCATACATTAGTTGAACAATCCTGGTTGAGATTTTGCATTTAGCTAGGGGTTTTGCACACTATAAATACTGTTGCATCTTGAATCATGACACTTGGTGAGGAGATGCATCTTGATGAATACTAGAAGCTTATCACAAATTTAAGTCAATGTTGCCTATAGTAAACGCTTCGCTGAAGGTGAGAATCGTTAAGCTAGGTTAGTGTATGCATCTCCATTAGTACCACGCATAAGTAGAAAAGAAGGGCACTTTGACCTACACTTAACATTACACTGGTTCAGATTAAGTTTTTGCAGATAGCTCCTGATCAAATAGGTTTTAGCACTGTATATTTACTGATTCACACAGATTTGTGAAACTTGATGAGGAAATGCATTATGATGAGTAAGTAGTACACTCATCATAAACGTAGGTCACTTAAATATATTTTAGGCTTTTCCGCATTTGGTTGACTTGTGTGCTTTAAGTTTATTTATCAAGCTTTTTTCATGCTAGAATCACCTTGGTTATTTTATGCATCTCATTTATTACCACACCTTTACCACAAAAGAATGTCACTTTGATTTATATTTCACATTGTTTTTACGATCTCCTTGAAAAGCGGCAAGCATATTTGCTGGAGGAAGAACGCTGGGAAACCCCAAGAAGAACACTCGACCCGCGGGAAGCTACTGGCAAGCTTTCTCACGTATCCACGTTGGCCGAGCCAAGACTCTAACCCACGCGGACAAAGGTGAG
>JAECUM010046653.1:0-16626 GCA_016617855.1 Megalonaias nervosa | reverse complement strand
ATCATTGTGATACATAAAGACTGTTGGTATATCAATATATTCATGACTATTGGTACATCAGTACATTCAAGATTATTGGAATTTAATAGGAACGTTCTGTAATTTTGGACTTGTGATAGAATTTTTTTGACTTTTGGGATTTAATTCACAATAATGTACGTTTCTTTTTGAATTTTCAGTATGTAACTTTGAGAAATTATTTATTTGTTTATTTCAGTCAATTTTTCGTTTCGTTTTTTTTTTTCTGTTACATATTTTAAGACCGTAGAATTCGGAGGATCGTCCAGGAACTGAATTTTTTTACAACCTTTCGGGGATATTAAAAATTTCCGTTTAAAATCTACTTTGTTGACTTTGTTTCGGAAATTTTCTTTGGCCCATATAAAGATTTTAATTTACACATTTGATAATCTAGTATGAACCCAGAAGCTATCACAGTGTCATCTAATTAGAGAAGTTTGTTTTAAATCCAGGAAGGGTTAGAGTTTTTGAAAAAGGACCAGTTGTTGAGTTTGCCACACATTATGGTCTTTCTGAAGCGAAAGAATCTTTAACAAAGCAGGAGACAAAGAATACTTTGATTCAGTATCTGGCGGGAAAGGAAATTCTCAAGTATAATGCTTTGGGTTTGATTAAGAAGTTTGTCTCTGGCTTTGATGGGAAATTCAAGGAATCACAGTTAAAACGCCAGAGAGAATTGGAATTAACAAAGCCTGAGTTTCAGTAAGCAATAATGGAAATGGAAATGCACAAAGAAGAAAAGGAAAGGAAAATACAATACAGAGAAAAAAGAAGAAGAGGGAGGGGTAGAAATATATTTGCAGAGAGAAAAAGGAGAGACATGCAAATACAGAGAGAGAGAGAGAGAGAGAGAGAGAGAGAGAGATTAAAATAATTAGAACTTGCAGCCCCCCACCCCCGTTACACTCAAGTTCAAGTTTTGATGTTACCAGAAATATTAGGTTAGTACCCCCTTTAATAGAAAAAGAAGTAGATAAATTGTTACGACTCTTTGGTCTTGAACTAAGTGAAATAAGAGCCAAATCAATACATTTATTAAAACCAACAAATGAACTTCTTTCCTTAAGTTACAAAGTGAACATTTACGAGGAACCTATATTATTGTGAATTAAAGCCCAAATAATCCTAAAATCTATCACAAGTCCAAACGTATAGTGTTCCGAATAAATTCCCATACTGAATGTGCTGATGTATCAATAGTCGTGAATAAGCTGATGTGCCAACAGTATTGATATATCACAACGATATAGTCCAGACTGTTTTTGAATAAATTCACAATAATCCCCAAATAGAGATTTTGCCCAAAATGCAATTGGTAATTTTTAAATAAATGATTTCTTTCAAATTATATTTGAACACAATAGCAAATAATTCCACATGCTGAACTTAAAGGAGGAATGAAATAATTTGGTTTACCTCAACTTTATACAAAAACCTAAGACACAATATGGGTCAAAAGTTCTCTTCCAGAACATTCTAAGTCTGTAAATAGGGTTAGACCTTGCACTAAAATATATATGTAAACAACTATTAAAAATATGATAAACCGTAGGTAGACGATTGCTGCTTTACCCTCAATCACGGACTAAGGTCAAGCACACAAAAAATATACGTAACAGTTCTCTTGTAAAATTTAATCCGTCGAACTGTTATTAGTATCAACATGAATACATAGTTTGAATCCTGTCAATGCTCGTGAAATCCTGTTGAAATCGCGTTATCTGATTCAATCTCATGCTCCTTATTTCCTTCCGACGCTTGTAAAGACAATAGAAATGACAAATTTTGAGAAACATTGTCGACGATATTTCGATAGCATGCAAAAGAATCGGAAAAGTGGGCTTTATACAATTATTGAGCTGCGTTACACGAAAACAGGCATTTAGAGGGACTTAAGACCACAAAATAACCTGCTTTTATTTGAAAGATCTTTGCAAACTGTGCCCAGGATTAAACAAAAAATATATTTGACCTGATAATACCATGTAAAAAGATTATCAACCTTTGAAAAACTTAAAATTGCAACTGATTTTTTTAAAAGTATATCTTATGAAGTCATAGGCACCTGCGAATAACGTCGCATTTGCTATAAAATAGCCATTTTGCGCTAAAATTTGAGGTATTTTTTAAAAATGAGGGTGGTCCACATGCGACAGCCACATTCATACAGAATATAATGGTATGCGTGAATAATATTTCACTGCTGTTTGGTACAATGATCAATAAGAGTCTCCGAGGTAGCAATATTAGGATTTGAGATTGGTTATTACTGATCAGGGTTCACCCCTGCTATACCCCGTGACTTTACTTGCACGACAAGCGAAGATGCAACTCGAGCAAAACGGACCGGGACCGCAGTTTTGTTGATCAGTAACCGAAATATGAAACTCGCGCGAGACTGCCTCTGATGGGGCTCGAGCAAACTTGTACTCAATCTTGGCTGGCCCAGGAAGCAGTTGTCTTTTGTCGTAGTATCATTATAGATTCTCCATTCTTCCCGAATTTCATTAACTAAGTCTGTTTTAATGTGTTTGCCGTTTTTTTTCTCAAAAACGTTGTACCATATATTTTACGGTAAAAGCGTCCGCCAACAGCTGAAACCGTTACAAACGTTAAGAGCTTAATTAATGGCATCACAATAATATAGTTTCGGTTTCTGCTATTATTCTATCCAACAGTGAGATCTGTTCTTTCATATGTTACGTATATGTAATTAAATTCCTTGTGTGTTAGTTTTAAAATTCTTTTTCATTTTATTTTTGTTTCATTACATTTTATTGTAATGATTATTTTCACGGGATTCGATATTTTTTCCAGTAAATTCAGTTTGTATAGAACGTAAAAGATATTGCATTAGCACTATTTTTAGCTCACTCTGGTTCATAGATTTTGTAAACATCGAGTGAAAACGATTGGCTATTGCCAAGGTCTTTTACAATCTACGTGTTAGTTGAACTGTAAGCAGTCTTTCTTTTTTTAAAATATATTTTCAGTGTGAGAATTTGATTCTTTGATAGAGCTATTCTTGCATACGTGATAAATGGCATTTTTTTTAATTGCGATGTTCAAATTAGTAAATCACGTAGCTATCACGTGAACTACCATGTGATCTAAAATCGCGGCTTTAAACAGACGCTCTCTAGTAGATTTAGCCAGTCGTATGTCCACACCTTGAAGGTACAAGGTGTTTATATTGTTGAAGCCAGATTGTTTTGAAGTTCATCTATTTTTGGGATTTAATAATTTATTCTCTAGAAAACTAAACAAGTGCTTTATATTTATAAAAGTTCTGGGAGAAAGAAATTCAGTGGAAATTTATTCTGGAGTTTAACGGAAACATTATAAACTGTGGTTCAATCGAGGGTCTGTTACAATCAGTACAGGCATCATCTGACGTCATCGCCTCCATGTTGGAGTTTCATCGAGATTCGAACCCGGATTCTATTAGAACTGTTTAGTGATAGGACTTGAATTTTTCAATCTTAGGATTAAATTTTGGATTATATTCACACACCGTAAGTCCTATTTCCAATTTTTACATTCTTTTCTAGGGAAATAAATTATCTTTTCAAAATTTACAAAGCTTGTTGGCTTCACTCTTTTCTCTTGTTATTTTTGTACGAACCTACACGTAACAGGAGAAAATTGCGTTTGCTCGTCCTTGGATATTTGAATTTTGGCTAAATATTTCAGAAAATTATTTTTTGAAATTTAAATTCACCTAGTTTTTAAATCCCAAGTACTATTTTACATTTTGTTTGAAATCTTTAGTGAAAATAGCAGGCTTTCATTCACAGTATCATCAAAAGTAGAGAATTTTTTTGAATTTTGCCCAGGAGTGTTTGGATATTTTGAAAATGGAATTCCAGCTAAAAAAAGTTGGAATTAGACATAAGACAGGTTCAGTTTCAGATAGAAAAGATACAAAGGGAAAAAGAAATGGAAGTAATGGAGTTACAATTTAAAGAAAGAAGGAATGAAATGCAAAGGCAATTTGAAGAAAGACAGAAAGAAAGACAAATGCAATTTGAGAAAGAAAGATTAGATATGCAAATGCAAAGAGAAATTAGGTTAAAAGAATTAGAGCTGTCAAAAGGAAATAATAAGAAATATCAAGCTATTCTTGAAGAATAAGTAGATAGATATTTTCCTCGTTTTGAAAAAGTTGCTGAAACTTTGAAGTGGCAAAGGGAGCATTGGACTCTATTATTGCAATTTGTACTTACTGGTAGAGCTAGTCATATTTATTTTTCACTGCCACTATAGTAGAGTGCTGACTATGATGAGGTTAAGGACTGTATTTTGAAGGGTTATGCGTTGATCCCTGAGGCTTATCGGCAAATATTTAGGAATTCTAGAAAATGAACTCACCAGACCTATGTCGAATTTGCATGGGAAAAAGCACAACAATTTGATTGGTGGTGATATTCTGAAAAGGTTAACAAAGATTACGAAAGTCTCAGACTACTCATGTTAGTTGAAGTTTAGGAACTGTGTCCATAGTGACATTAGGATGTATCTTTACGAGCATAAGATCGAAACCTTGGAAAACGCTGCTCTTGCTGCTGATGAGTATTCTTTAACTCATAAAGTTCCTGTTGTAGGCAAATCATTCACTCAGCAGTCTACTAGTAGAAAGGTATTTCAGCCTAATACGACTCCTCCTAAAACTCAGTCTGGCACAACTTCTAAAAATCAAGCTTCTGATAAACTTGATTTAAAATCCTTGTCTCTTCCTACGTGTACCTATTGCAAGAAAAAGGACACGTCATTTCTGACTGCTTCAGATTGAAATATAGGCATCAGAATCAAGATAGATCTATCCCAAAAGCTCTTATTTCTAAGAGGTCAAGGTCACGGTCATGTATTGAAAGCAATACATTTGTTGGGTCTAATAAACCCGTCTGATCTTATTATGGAGAATTATGAACCATTCATGTCGAAGGGTTCTATATCACACTTGGGGGATCTGGCCAGTCCTGTCCCTATTAAAATTTTAAGGGATACAGGAGCTTCTCCGAGTCTTTTATTATCAGGTACTTTGCCTTTTTCTGAGAAGTCCTGTTCTAATGAGAGTGTTCTCATTCAGGGAGTAGAGTGCGGCTTTGTTAATGTTCCTCTCCATTCTGTAAATTTGTCATTAGACTTAGTTTCAGGACGTGTGACAGTTTTAGTGTCTACTTTACCCGTTGAGGGCATTTATTTGTTGCTAGGCAACGACCTAGCTGGAGACAAGGTTGTGGTTAACCCACTTGTAACTGACAAGCCTTGTTTGGATCAGAAAGTTGATCCAATTAAAAAAGAGTACCCTGATTAATACCCAGATTGTGCAGTTACTAGAGCTATGTTAAAGGAAGCTCTTGTGAATGATTTTGATAAGGAAGGTATTCCTTTAGCTGACACATGTATTGGTCAGGCTTTTGGTGAGGTCACTTTCACTCCTAATTTGGATGAATCAAAAGGTATTGATCTCAGTGATCTTCTTTTAAATATTGATTCTCTTTTATCTAATCAGGGTGATAAACGACAATCACTTGTTGTCGAACAGGAAAAAGATCCTGAGATCTCCCGTTTGTTTCAGAGGGACATTAGTGAAACTGAAGCCACTGAAGTACCTGTCTGTAATTTCATTAAAAATGGAATTCTTATGAGAAAATGGAGACCTCCCGAGGTACCTGCTAATGACCAGTGGTCAGTGAACTATCAAATTGTAGTTCCAAAATCTTACAGACAGGAAATACTTAGTTAGGCCCATGAAACTCCTCTGGCTGGTCATTTAGAGATAAATAAAACTTATCACAAGATCTTGACTCACTTTTATTGGCCAAAAATCAAACGTGATGTTTGTAAATTTTGTAGATCTTGTCATACTTGTCAAATGGTAGGAAAGCCCAATCAGAAGATACCTAAGGCTCATCTGCAACCTATTCCTGCATTTGACGAACCATTTAGCAGAATTATGGTAGATTGTGTTGGTCCCTTACTTAAGACCAAGTCAGGCAACCAATATTTGTTGACCATTATGTGTGCGTCAACAAGATTCCCAGAGGCAATTCCTTTGAGGAATATTAAAACCAAAACCATAGTAAAAGCTTTGACCAAGCTTTTTACTCAATTTGGCCTTCCCAAATCTGTCCAGTCAGGTCAAAGGTCAAATTTCATGTCTGGAATTTTCCAGCTTGTTATGCTTGAATTTGGCACTCAGCAATTCAAGTCAAAAGTGAAACTATGGTTTCACAGAACTTTAGTCGAGAGAAGTCTTGAGTCTTGTAATAGAATTCATCCTCTATTGCTCATTCTTCAAAATTTTCTTCAAATTAGATTTTACGGCCCTTACAAAGTTAAGAAGAAAATGAATGAGTTAAATTACAATAATATTACTCTGATCTAAATAAATTATAGGAGTACTAGTATATTGAAAGAGATAGCCAAGTAAATCATGCAATTAATTTAGTCGTACCTGTCCCACAAACTGAGGATTTAAGTGAAGAAATTCAATTGAACTGTGTTGATCTTGGAGCAACAAATCTTCGGAATTCGGAAATTATGGAAAATCTGGACCAGAAACTTTTACATTTAGAACAACATGAAAGAAATGAACTTAAACAGTTATTATTCGAATATGAGCACTTGTTTCCAGATATTCCTACAAGGACAAACAAAATTTTCATGACGTTGAAATTGTAGATTCAAAACCTGTGAAACAACACCCATACAGGATGAATCCTCTCAAACAGGAATACTTGAAAAAGGAAATTCTGTATTTGCAGGAAAACAATTTCATAGCGCCCAGTAAAAGTGATTGGAGTTCACCATGTATACTTGTTCCGAAACCGGATAAAACTTTCCTTATGTGTACTGATTATAGGAAGGCGAACAGTGTGACAAAAACAGATTAATTTCCATTACAAAGAATCGATGACTGTATTGATAATATTGGAAATGCCAAGTACGTCACTAAATTTGACCTTCTGAAAGGATTTTGGCAAATTCCACTAACGGGAAGAGGAAAATAAATTTCGGCATTTGTGACTCCAGATGGACTCTATCAATATAAAGTAATGCCGTTTTTGTGATGAAGGGTTCCCCAAGTACTTTTCAACGCTTGATGAAAATGATTACCTCTGGGCTAGATAATTGTGATGCTTACATCGATGATATCATCATCTACAACAACACCTGGAAAGAACATCTAGCTACGATTCGAAAATTCTTTGACAGATTCACTGATGCAAATTTGACAATCAATTTATCTAAAAGTGAGTTCTGCCGTGCTTGTGTAGCTTTTCCAGGACATATTGTGGGACATGGTCAAGTTAAACATATAGATGCTAAGGTCAATGCTATCTCTGATTTCCCTGTGCCTGTCAGTAAAAAGCAACTGATGCGATTTTTGGGTATGGCCGGATACTATCGAAAGTTTTGTTCGAATTTTTCTAATATTGCTGAACCTCTGACAAACTTGTTAAGTAAGAAAAACAAGTTTTTTTGGACTGAAAAATGTCAGGAGGCTTTTGATAGATTAAAAGCCATACTCAAAGGTGCACCGGTTCTTACAGCTCCAAATTTCAATCAATCTTTTAAATTATCTGTGGATGCAAGTGATGTTGGGGTTGGAGCAGTATTGATTCAAGAAGATAGAAATGGTGTTGATCACCCAGTGTGCTATTTCTCTAATAAATTAAATAAGCACCAAAGAAATTATTCAACAATCGAGAAGGAATGTTTGGCTTTAATATTGGCATTACAGCATTTTGAAGTTTACATTAGCTCAGCTCCTTCTGTGGTTCTTGTGTTTAGTGATCACAACCCCCTTACTTTCATCGACAAGACGAAAAATAAAAATCAAAGATTATTAAGGTGGAGTTTGTTCTTGAAAGAATATAATCTCAACATCAGGCACATCAAAGGAAAAGACAATTTGATTGCAGATGCACTTTCCCGCGTATAGAACTGTTATTTCAGATACACTTTGTATAATTCATAAGAGTTTTCTTATGTAATTTTATTTTACCTCATGTATAATTTCCATATGGTAAAAAGAAAGCTTTATTATATAAATCTTTTTTTTCTTGATGGGGGAAGTCTTACGTATATGTAATTAAAATGCTTGTGTGTTGGTTTTTAAATTCATTTTTATTTTATTTTTGTTTCATTACATTTTATTGTAATGATTATTTTCACGGGATTCGATATTTTTTCCAGTAAATTCAGTTTGTATAGAACGTAAAATATATTGCATTAGCACTATTTTTAGCTCACTCTGGTTCATAGATTTTGTAAACATCGAGTGAAAACGATTGGCTATTGCCAAGGTCATTTCAATCTACGTGTTAGCTGAACTGTAAACAGTCTTTCTTATTTTTAAAATATATTTTCAGTGTGAGAATTTGATTCTTTGATAGAGCTATTCTTGCATACGTGATAAATGGCATTTTTTTAATTGCGATGTTTCAAATTAGTAAATCACGTAGCCTATCACGTGAACTACCATGTGATCTAAAATCGCGGCTTTAAACAGACGCTCTCTAGTAGATTTAGTCAGTCGTATGTCCACACCTTGAAGGTACAAGGTGTTTATATTGTTGAAGCCAGATTGTTTTTGAAGTTCATCTTTTTGGGGGGGAATTTAATAACATATTCTCTAGAAAACTAAACAAGTGCTTTATATTTATAAAAGTTCTGGGAGAAAGAAATTCAGTGGAAATTTATTCTGGAGTTTAACGGAAACATTATAAACTGTGGTTCAATCGAGGATCTGTTACAATCAGTACAGGCATCATCTGACGTCATCGCCTCCATATTGGAGTTTCATCGAGATTCGAACCCGGATTCTATTAGAACTGTTTAGTGATAGGACTTGTATTTTTCAATCTTAGGATTAAATTTTGGATTATATTCACACACCGTAAGTCCTATTTCCAATTTTTACATTCTTTTGTAGGGAAATAAATTATTTTTTCAAAATTTACAAAGCTTGTTGGCTTCACTCTTTTCTCTTGTTATTTTTGTACGACCCTACACGTAACACATATCATTGAATCCAGCCATAACTGATTGAATATTATCAATTACTGACAGTTGATCTTTCTTGTCGATGTCAGTTTTGTTTTTTAACATATGGGCAATATTTACGGGTATCCCATATCTGATAGACATTGTTTAAGCTGAATCCATATTGTCCTTCGACTGTTTTTTTTTTTGTAGAAACAGAACCATGCAGATGTAATATTTTCGTAATAATTTGCAGCGGGAGGTCTATTTGTATTTTAGGGATATTATTTATACTTTTCAACGTTTCAAAAGAAAATGACTACCTTTAGATAGACGTGACGGACGACTTTATTTGTGAGCGAAGTCGTCGAAAGTTTTCCATTTCCGCCAGCACCGTTTCGAACTCGGCAGTGGTAACTGTTTTATCTTCGAGACCCACCGAGTACAGCTTTACAATTGTGTTGAATTTGCTTCGTGCCGTCGCGAGAATTTCAGAATAGACACGTATTCATTTATACAAGCGTAACATAATTTTTTTTCCTGCTAAGCCATCTACACCAGTTGTTATTGATATAGCTCCATCATTAACCCTCTGATGTGCCCATAATAGTTGTGTACTCGGAATCCCACCACACCCAAGCCAACGGTTGTTGTCTCGACGAGTTCACGAAAGACAACACCCATGTGTTTGTATTTGTGAGTTTTTTCTTGCAGCTGCGATTCCGCTTCAATTATTTTCTCGCGTCGTTAGCATAGAGGATCATGTGGGTCCATTACAATTAGTCTATTAATAAAGTCACCGCCAAGCATAATTGCTCAAACGGCAGATCTTGTACAGACACATCATCGCCGGGTGTAATGCATGCGCATTTCTATCCATTGTTTTACACCGGTACAACTGCCATAAAGTCGTAGAAATTTTTTTTCACTGGGAACATTATTCATATCTCCGGCGATTTGTGCGTTCCGGGGAATTCCAACACGCACTTACCTAGAACTACACTTTTTTTTGTGGCGTCAGTGAATTTGTTCGCTTTTGAACGAAAGCTGTTACAAGGGAAAGAGCGTCCTTGTTAAATATAAGTCAGTGTTTCTCTTTTGCTGGCCAAGACACTGTTGGTTTGACGTACTTGTCAGAGAATTTTATCACCGCGTATGCATCGTTGTTGAAACAATCCCTAAACCAATTAACGCCCGACGGTGGCATAGTAAGCGTAGCCTCGAGGCCACTTATGTAATCGCAGAGAAGTTCCAGTTTATCTTGGGCAGCTTTGCGGCTGCTTTTGGCACCTTGTACTATAACATCGCTGACAGATTTGATGATCACAGGTTGATCTGGTTTCATTATTCTATGTATTTATCGTGGTCATTAAATTGCTTCACATGTTAACGTCTACGCCCGCACAATACTTAAGTTATCTGTATGAAATTAAATGTATTCCGCGTAACTTTTATAAGCATACTCCCAAAACTCACTCCAAGAATAATCGACAGTACACAAAGGCCATGCGCGTCAACCCCACGAACCTCATGAAATATCATCAACATTTTGCAGCTGTCCCATATCACCTTAGGTACGTGTGTGTATTGTTGGATGATACAGATTAGGTTTATGTTTTTGTGCCCACCCCGAGAAAACAATCACACGGGCTTTCTTGGTGGTCGAGTATCACATCGTCGTACAATATTATGATTATCCTGGTCAAGGTCGTCAATGATAGGAGTTTCATCCATCGTGGAAAAGAACTTAATGAACTCACTGCTTACGAAAGAAGAAATCATCTTCCACGACGCGAGATTTCTGTGTACGATATAATATGGTTCATTGTCTGCGGTCAATGCAATCAACTACAAGTGATCCAACTTTAAACATCGCATAGCCAGATTCAGCAACAGTTCAGTTTTTCCCGATCCGGCCTGACCAATGATCAGCCCATGAACCGAGCTCGGAAACACGTAGCTGTACTTCGATGGCTGGGGCTTCACCCACTCAGAAAAGCTTCTTCTCGTTCGCGTCGATTACATGCTGAATGTTAATCGTCGTATAACACATTAATTTGCCTTCATATAGTGTGCAATGCTGCATGAAGACTCTTACCGAAAATCCAACTCGAGCTGTGACGCGTAATGGCAGACCCGGAATCGTTGAAACTTGTTCCAGGTATGAAGCAATTAAGATTTGTGGGAACAAAACCGTTGCCACGCATCATCTAACAACATCTAATAAAAACTTTGAGGTGATATCGCTATTGCGTTAACAAAACTATCTGCGATACCGTGGAGTAAATATCCTAGGGAAAACATATAACTGAATACAATTACTGCGGGTCTGGAACATGACGGTATTCCAGTAACCGGTCAAAGTCCAGAGAGGAATCAATAAACCGCGACTATGCTGCACGTTACTAACATGATCTTGCTGATAAAGCCTCAAACGAACTTCGTGACAGTCAAAATGCCAAAATATGGAACTCAGTGAAAGAATCGCCAGATGGACTCTCTAGAAAGCATGACGGCCAATGTTGAACTTAGATGCAAAACCCCTCACATATCCCAAACTCTCCACTATAGTCTCAGCTGTTAACGGAAAGGCGAAAAGGCCGTTGGAAAGTTAGCAATAGCATCGCCAGTGTGTAGTTTGCCACACAAACGATGTAGCAGATTTATTTTCCTGTGGCGCGGACAATTTCCCTTGGATTGTTTGATGATGCGACACCAAACGAAGTTCAAAAGGCTGATATCTTATTTCTACCACATCATAAGATGCAAGCACCCCTTGGTCGCTGACGATGCCGTAGACGTTGGCGACAAGGTCGTGCGTGTACGTACAAATATGCAATAACCGTAGAAGATATTGCCAGCCATATCTCTGACGTCTAAATATTCAACAAGTGTAGCAAACGAGTAGGTGGGCTAACATGGCTTCTGCATGTGGTTCTGGGCAAAGGATTTCTAGGAGTTGTTGCTGCGTTGTTGGCGGACATGTGTTCGTCGTGGATATGTCAGCATTCATCGCGATTAAGATTTCATAGGACGATTAAACCGTATACATTTATAATGATTGTTTGGACTTCATTAGGAATTGTTTATTCACGATTAGTCTCATGTGTTGGTGGCTCACCTGTGTCGATAGATGTGGTCAAAAATAATCTCATTTGTCGGTAAATCTGTGCACGCGGGAGTTGGAAGGCGGATAGCGTCGTGCTACTGACCCGGTTTGGTCCGTTGATGCATTTACTATATCGTGATTGAATTTATTTTCCGGGGCAGCCAACGCATTAACATCTGGAGCCAGCGGTCACGAGCGAAATTCGTCCACCAAGTAGGGCATTTGTAAGAGAGGAATTGCAAGTCATCCCTGCGAATACAGAATTACGCCAAGGTCTATTTGGCGACAAAGTTGCGGACACCCTGTACGTCAATCCCGTGATGTCCGTACGTATTAGTGGTTATTACACCAGGGATCACCTACCGCTTGGTCTCCAGCCGGGACAAACTTACATTAACGCAGCGGTATTGCCCAAGCGATGTTTCTTGGAACGAATACGATTTTTCGCAGCCACTCCAGGTACATGTTGTAATTGAAACCTTTCTCGAGCACAACTAAAGAAACTCTTTTTGCATTCTTGGTGTTCTTAAAGTTTTCAGACCCAAAAGCAAGACTGCCACCAGGGAGACCTGAACCAAGCACGATCGAGTGTGTTGTAGTGAGCAGTCACTCGAACTCTTTAATAGGCTTTCATGCGCACCCATCTTTTAATTATTCCACGACTTTCTTATTGGTGATGCTAAGCAGCAGATGCTTATTAAGAGCTCTCCGGATTGAAATTCGTCCGCTAATTGTCCCATATGTCCTTAGACATCTTTGCTCGCAATGTGTATTACGAATGAGTCTGTATCTGTTTTCGGCATCTGAATGTTTTCACCGTGCCGTGGCTTGATCTTGTCGTAGCAGAACTGGTACACGAGCTTTGGCAGATCCAACACTAACGCGCCAACGTAAGTGGGTTTTCCCAATATCAGCTCGGATCTTTTACTGTGAATTGCCACCAGTTCGTCATCGGATCACTCGCATTAATTGTATAATATAATATTCTCATAGAAAAGAAACAGTCTCCGCTCATGTTGTTCTTGTCGATAATATTACTTTGAAAATATAAAGCATGCTGGTATATTAAGCTGCTGCACATAAGTTCTTAGTCAACAGACGTGTTTTGATCAGTTATAGTTATGGCGGTTTGAATTTGCAACTGCAAATGGGTTCCTAGGGTGCCAAACGACATCTTCTCGAAAGAGTAGAAGTTGTCTCAATCCTGACTACCTCTCGAAGAATTCTGTGTATCCCGTAGTGTAAATAACACTGTAAATTCATCGTCAGATTTGACTTTCGTATTTTATGTTCCACTGAACCTAAGCTCGACCTTTCCTCAATTAACAAAGAAAGATAATAAAAATAAATAAAAAAATGAATAACTTCCGCAAGCGTTATTCGAACTAGAAATTTCTCGGTTGAGTATGATGCTCCAAGCGATTAGGCCACTCCTTAGCTCTTGTACATGAAGGAAATGAACTAGTTTCTAGATGCCTAACAGCGTTGACGAAAAGCACGTAATGCACCCCACCACTTATGACGATGTAAAAATGAATCCATAACAATTAACACGTCCACCAACAATAATTCGATTTGTTTTTACATCTGAGATGACTGTTGTGGGGCCTCTCCATTCCTCTTTGGGAGTTCAGGGCATGCACAATCTCCATATCCTGGATTAATTTGTCCTGTACAATATACATCAAGGTTGTGGGTCAGCAGTATTATTCTGTGAACTATCAATACTGCACTCAGTTCAGTGATCAATATAGCAGCTAGGCCCTCGCGGGAGCTGTCTTTTGGTTACTAATCGACAATCGGTGTATCCGCGTTTGCCGCGGGGGTAAACTCATGCAGTAAAGAAGGGGTGAACCCTGATCAGTAATAAAAAAACAGAAAACCTTATAATTTTACTGCTGTATCATGTGAAATATGCAGGAATAATTTGTTAGATTAATGAATCGGGTACGTCAGTTAAGCTTGTGACATTATTTCGACATTTCTATTTTCTCTACTGAGCAGATAATATTTTGCCTCAATCTATAACGTCGGAAACATCATCAGGAATAACAAATTTTAAGCTTATCTTTATGACACACTCGTCTTTTCCTCCGCATTCACGGGCGTTTCTTGTAGCATTGCGTGAAGTAGGAGTTTGACTCTAAACGTTCATAGCCTCGTTTCATTGTCAGATGGATTTTCTGCGCCATGGTAACCATTGTTGTTATACACCTCGTGGTCATTATCTCTTCGATTCGATCTAAAATAAAAAGGTTAAATTTCTTCCACTTCTGGAAATGTTTGAAAATCAAATCCCAAACTCCAAATTCACATCTCAAAGTAAATGTATGAATGTAAGTTTTATTACATGGTAGTTATATGTTATAAAGTTTCTTTTTATATTTAACAATCATTTCTGGAGTTAGGGATACATTATCAGCACAATTTATCCGGGCTGTAATTAGGGAAAAGAAATATATAGTTAGTTCCTAATATCAGAAGTACTCTCGTTTTGTCGAAACGTTAAATTCCTTTCGTATATGCATTCTACAGAACATCCGCTTCAGTACTATCATAGAAAAAAAGAACAAAATGAAGCCTTTGAGAATGATTTTGAGAATACCAGATAACTTTGTCTTAAATATTAGATGTAACATGTCAAGGCCTCCTCATATTTCTTTTGTTGAGGAATTGAAAAAGAAAACAAACAAGGTCCTCTATTTTCTCACTACTTCGCTCCAAAAAACAAAGTCGTCAGCGATGTACGATCTGATTATTTCGTGTTAGAAATTCGTAATTGCTATTATGAAATTAAAAAAATTAAATATAAAATTAAAACTTAAAAACGGAAGTCAGCAAATATAGTGTTAATGAAAATATATTAAATTTAAATTCTTATATTGAGTTTTCATCTAAATTTTAGTCAAAAATGTCCTTTTATGCTCTAACTCTGTAAGAATAAGTGGTGATACATTTTTAATTTTTTAAATCAAAATATTTTACCACAGATATAGAAAATATCTTGAAATGTATTGAATAGGAATCTATAATTCAGAAATAAAAACGGACATTATGGACCATCATGCCGATTAGAAAATTTCTGTTTTACTTCAGCTTCCAGCAAGATAAGCTGTAATTTATACACAGCCTTAAGAGAGACGTTTCATATATTGTTCCAATTTCGTGATGTAAACTGTCTCAACAATTGCTTGGAATTTAAAGTATGTGAAAAGTTATAATATTTCTAAAAAGAAACAACACACTCTGTAAAACTACAAATTAAAGAACTTAATTTTAAGTCTAGAGTCTTACTTTCCAAACTGTTTCCAGTCCTCGAGTGTTTCTGGAAGGTGCCTGTTTAGTGTTTCTGGGAGGAATAAAGAAAGCAGACCCGCGGCTACACAAGCGATTCCAGAAATCATCAAGGGCAGTCCTCGACCAAAACCACCACCAACAAGTTTTCCCTGCAAAAAAGAAGTATTGCTTTAAAACCACATCATATAAGGACGACAGCACATCATATTAAGAGGTTTGCACATCATATAATAAAAAATTATCATCTTAAGACAGCTCTGGCGTTCCATATGTTATGGTCAACACATAGCGTATGAAGCGTTAAAATTTTCCTGGTACCATAGCTTTTTGTATTGACGTCTTGAGCGAGGTCTTATTACCAGGCAACGTTTAAATATATTTTTGGTTACTGCTGTTTTAGACCCCTGAGTGTTTGATGTCATTGCTTATTAGGAGACTAAATAAATACTTCTGACAAAATCTCTGTAACGAACAAACGATGCATAAAGGTAACCACTTAAACCGTGTTCATGACTACAGAGTGGAGTTAGTGTTTGAAATGCTTGCGAAGTCGGACCAAATAGAAGCAGGGGGCATTTACTCAAATATAAAAGATGATTCGAACATGGCATGTTTTTTTTATTTTTTTATTTTTTTTTTTTTTAACAATTTTATTTCATCTGATTCTACCAATGAACAACGAAATTAGACCACAAGTTGAACATCTTGGCAATAATGTAATACTGTTGTCGATGGCAGCTTAATGCTCTTACGGTACAACTATGATATACAAAGTCTTATGGTAAACACCAATTCTAGGGAACGTTAAACGAATCTGGTACCGTAGCTTCTTAAAATGTCATCACGAGATCTTATTACTCTGGTTTTCTTGACAAGGGTCATCCGCATCACATGTAATATTCGAAGAAGTGTAATTAAACCCATCACGTTTAAACTGTCGTACACAGAAAGATAAATAACGTTTAGCGAAACAATGAAATAATATTTTAGAATCAAAATGAAAACACATGAAAAGAAAAGAGTATAATGAAATTTAGTAATTTCTCTCCATTTTTTGCAATTCTCTGCAGTAGAATACGTTGTTGAATGAAATTTCTTTTAAAAATAGAGAAATGTAAAGAAACGTAGTGATAGGGGGAATGTCCATGGGCGCCCGCAGCATGGGTCAAAGGGGGGGTGTCACGTGAAATCATACTGCAATATAT
>JAECUM010046652.1:0-14255 GCA_016617855.1 Megalonaias nervosa | reverse complement strand
ATTGGATGCTTCACAAATTCATTTTGTTCCATTTATATAGTAATACTATTTGTCTAAATGATTATTTTGAAAATCTGGCCAGATAGCCTTCAACGGCTTTTATGGGAGATTCACCTGACGATTTCTTATCATAATATCGTTTCAACTCTCTGTATCTTTTACCACCGCATTGCACACATAACCGTGTTTCTCCTCTGACCCCAACACCACATCGTAAACACGGTTTTGGTCCTAGACTACCTTTGCGACAACTTTGCATGTGTTGACCACATAATTCATTTGCGCATGATTTATTACAAGGAAGAGAAAATCCTATCATTAGCCACTTGTATTTGTTATTTGCTTGCATCATTATATATATAATTAAAGTTTAATTAAACATATATTTGCTTTAATTATAGTATGGAGGAATTTGAGAGATTATCCGCAATTGAACCTTCCAGAGCAAGATTTGATCTTGATAAACTACCAAAATCTAAATTTAATTTTTCGATGCAAGATCTGGCTTTGATAAATAGGATATAATCGATCGTATCCGTGAAGCCAAGAAAGACTTTCGCAACGATGGTGCGGCTCATACTTGGTCGACATTTAGAATCATGAATACCATTGATGCAAGAATGCGTGACGAACGAAGTAGAAATATTATCAACTGTCTCGACAATCAGCGATATATTATTCTAGCAAAATTTATTGTGCAGACAGATGATGACACTTGGATTATCCGTGATAAACGTGACCCTGAACGGCTTCATACTGGAAATAATACTGTTACATTAAATAAAAAATCCAAACCAGGAACATTGACTGGTATTGATAAACCATATTATGAACGAGTGTATCCTGTAACCGCAGTTGCTTATGCGATATATCCGTTAAATGATAAACCTAGCGTTAATAATCTCAAACCAATGAAATTTTCCTCATTGACTTTGTCAAGGGGACTAAACTGCGTAGCTGAGCGAGTTATAGAACATTTCTGAAAAGCAATACGCTGAAACGGTTTAACGGATCTAAGACGTAAAAAAATAAAGCAGAAACAGTTAAAGATACCGGAGCATCTATCAGCGACGTTGCTAAACTAGAAAAGAAATTAAGATTTCCAATAACAGTAAAAACACTAACCGGAGAGATTTTGTACGAAACGAAATATATAAAAAAATGGAACCCCTATAACAATCATTGATCATAACGCACATGCAAGGACTGTGGCAGTAACAATATTTCCACGAGACAGAACCGTTAAATTTTATGACGATTATATATTCGATGCTATCAGAAATATCAGTAAGAATGATCCTGTATCAATGTGGTTATTTCAAAGTTCAGATTCGTATTACGATCAATTTGTAAGACCTAACGGAGAAGCTTATCGTGCAGAATCTCTCCACGAAAAAATGAAGAATCTTGCATTGAAATATAATTCTGATGATGTTGAAGTTGAACGATTATTGAATAATTGTTTTACAGTTCCATCAGTTGCGGCTCACTTTGCTCAAAAGAAAAATTCAAGGAAACCGACACGATTAGAATTTCTTGAAGACATCCAGCACAGTTGTGTCGAATACGGACACGGCGAATTATGGAATACTAAATACGATTATAGCGATATTATATCGGTTGATATGCTAGCGTGTCATCCTGGAAGTTTTCTTGAATACGGAGAATGTTCTGAATACTTTAAAAGATTTGGACATCCCACACATGAAATGACAAGAGTTGTGATAAACGGACTCTTACCAAATTTTGACCTAACTGGATTTGCTTGTATAGAGTCATTCGAGTTTGCGAAAAATCTGCATCCGATTATTTATGTTTGGTTTGGAAGACATTTCTCAGAAAAATATTGGGCTCCAATAGTACTATTACGATATATGCTTGATACTGGAATTTTAGTGTCGTTGAAAGTAAACGAAGCCATTATATCGTATCGTCCGCAGAAAAAAGTTTGGTTACCACAACAAAAGAAATATTCCCTGACAGAGTCAGGTGATGAAAATCCTGATATGATTGATTATGAAAATAAAGTTGCAAAAGATCTTGGTAGGAAAATAATTGGTAAGTTTACTCAAGGAGGATCATATGATCATAAACGAATGTGTACAAGATTAATTATGGATGATGCTGAACTCGATTTTATAATTGCTGATACAACGGAAAAAAACATTTATGAGTCGGAGTAATGCTTATTTATCAGACGGGTCTAAATTAGGTACAATCGTGAGCTATATTGATAGTGAGTCACCGCAGTTTACTCATTTAAGCTCTTCTATGCTCGCTTACGTTTCTATAAATTTATTATCGATGATAAACAGATTCCCTCGTTACGCGGTTAGAGTTGCCACGGATTCATTTTATATAAATAATTAGTATACAGATTTACTAAAACCGCTATTCGGTAATGGTGAATGGGGATCATGGAGAATAAAACACGAAAATGTACTTGACTATTCCGAATCTGCAGAAGTTGAAATCAGGGAAATATGTTACAGAAATGACAATCAAATATTAAAATCATCAGCACCATCTGTGTTTGATCCTGTGGCCAGACATAAAACCGTTTATCTCAATGGGCCTGGAGGTTCTGGAAAAACAACACGTGCCATTGAATTATTTCGCCGTAACGATGTTACGGGTTTGAAGAACTCCGTTGATATGATTGTGCTGACACCTACACATAGATTAGCCAGAGAAATAAATGAACGAGGAGTAAAATCTCAAACTTATCATGGTTTCTTCAGATGGTGCGGGGATACATGGACACCTGAGCGAATGGGTGAGAAATATATACCCCGGATTATCATCTGGGATGAAATTTGTACAGTATCGTTAGAAACATTAAAAATATTTCTCGATTGGTTACTGACAAAAAATACTGCTGTGATAATGTGCGGCGAACATGGTCAACCACCACCTTTCGTTGGGCAGTCTCCACATGAGTGGTTAAAATCATTTGTAGATTATTATGAAGAAAAAAATGATGATCATAGAGCTATTGATGAACCTCTGAAAGAATTTAAAAGATTAATCAGACTACAGCCAGACAGAATACAATGTGAGATAATGCGTAAAATAATTCCGGAAACTCCTGTGAACGATTTTTGGAATTTATAGAGACCAAATGATTTAATAGTTGCGAGTAGAAAAATAGTTCGTGATGAATTGCAAGAGAAATTATTTCTGTTACATAAAGAAATTTTTTTAAATCTACCTGTACCATTGTGTTATCGCCCAGCAGATACTTGACGACAGAATATTGAAGTTGAAATTCCAGAAACAAATGAAAACAAAATCTTGTATTGAATGATATTGTTTTGGTTGATGTTGATGTTGTTGAGAGCGCGTTGATCATGGATAAAACTCCATGGAAATTAGGATATGCTATAACGATTCATTCGTCACAAGGACTAACTATTACTGATACAAATTTCTGGATTGTCGATGATAGAATCAAATGGTCAAATTTAGTTTATCTCGCAGTGTCTCGAGTCAGAAGAATACCTCAACTACACAGGGTTATTATGAATTTTACAGAAAATAATAATCAAACTGCCAGCGACACCGAAGGTGTTGGTGTAATAAGAAAAAACTATTTGGTTATAAGCAATGTGACAAAAAAATAAAAAATAAAAAAAAATAATCGCGACTTTCATATTGATACTGAATTAATTATAACACTAAAACAACGACAGAATAATCAGTGTGCAAGTTGTAACTGTAATATGCTATGGGAGTATACGAATAATAATCCAAGACGGTTCACCGTAGACAGAATTAATAGTAGTATTGGTCACACATGCGAAAATGTGATGCTGACATGTCTTGAATGCAATCGACGTAGAGGTGCTAGTTTACAAAAGTGAACGCGGTGGTAACTGTGTGTCTTCAGGAATTACTTGTAATTGTTCACGTCCAAATCCACGCTGAGGAGCATTTGAATCCAGTCTGTATATTGCGGGTCTACCAGTGGATCTAACTACGCTAGAAATTTTATGTGTGGTCACACTCCAGATAGGATCAGTTGCTCTTTTTTTTACCCCCTTTAAGTTCACCAGGTTCATATAAATACCTGACAGTCACATTACCTAACACTGGCTGTTTTGAAAAGTGACGTCGTTGTCCGTAGCCATCGCTACCGGGTATATGTTTCTTTGTAATTGCATTAATAGGTTTCACAGAAGTTGCACGAGTAATTTCATTATTTAACGCAGCTATCACACTTGGTAATCTTGCAACCCATTCACGAGATCTCATGTCGCTCTGAATTATTTCCTTCGCATACTGGTATCCAAATAACCGCTCAACGAGTGTTCGATTAAATCGTTCAACTATTGCCTGATCACGATGAATTGCGATGTGTCCTTGTCTGATTTTGACATTATGCTTTTTCATCAGCGATGATACTGTACCAAGAAATTCTTTGCCAGGATCAACTTGTAGCAACTGTGGCCATCGCAAAGGTCCTCGTTGATAAATTCGTTCAAACGCAGATGCAACTTCAGATGTTGTTTTTGTTGATAATGGTTCCACTTCTTTCTATCTACTTGCAACATCAACGACAGTTAACGCGTATTTGTATGTACGTGATTGACGTCCACGTGTTTTAATAGTATCGTGCGGTAAAAACAAAATGTCTGCTTGATGAACCTCATTGGGAACGCTGACATCAAAATACGCTTACTGAATTTTTTTAGGTGGACGTAGATAGATTTGCCATATTGCCTGTCGTGCTAGCCACGCTTCAGCAACAGCACGTGAGACTTTTGCTGCTGTAGCGAGTTTACTAATAACTGCTCTGCCCTTCCAATATCCTCTTGGGCTATAATAAACAGATTCCATTATAATAATTATATAATTAATTACCCAGCCCCTAGCATTATTTGACCTTTCATAGCAGATTTTACTAGAAAACTAGCGAGTTTTTCTCTGAGAGATTTATCAGGTATAGAATTTAACGTATGAATCAATTTCACATCTGCGAGATGCCGTTGTTGTAAATCCTTGCTTTTATACGCAACATCATGAACGTGACACGCTTGATCAATCTTATTTATTGGATACTCTCCTGGTCTTGGTTGATCTCGTTCGTCAAGTCGGATATCAAGTCGAGTTCCAGGACCACAATAATTATATCCTGGTAAGTGTTTTTCTCCGGGATACTTCGCCCACGGAACACCTGGTAACTTTCCCAACGAAGCAGCAATATCACCTCCTGTCTTTGTGCTAGACGAAATAAATTTGTATTTTTTTGTGCCACACTTTTCACACTTACCTGTCAGTGCACGCCTTTTATTTTTTGTTATTGTTGTTGTTAATCCAGCGGTGGGGGTGGGTGCCTTGCATCGAACACAATATAGATTCATATTATTTATTATTATGGATATAATTGACTTTTCGGCGACACGAAAACAAGAGTCAGTCAAGCATCACCCAGTGCTACCGAATTCTATTAGAATGATAATAATTGGGCCATCTGGAAGTGGTAAGACGCAATTATTGCTTAATTTGATAATGAGATGGCTCAAGTGGGATAAATTATATTTAGTAGCTCCATCCATGGATGATCAACGATGCTATGAAGTACTTAAAAGATTTTAATGAAAATGCAAAGCTGCTGAATGAAGACGGTAATGATATTGTTGATTTTATTACCAGTATTGATGAAGCTCCATCTGTAGATGACCTTGATGGACTTGTTAATAATTTAGTAGTGTACGATGATGTCATGCTGGACAAACAAGCAAATCCAGCTAGGATATTTCTCGAGGTAGACATAAAAATACAGACGTGATTTATGTTACCCAGCGCTATACACAAATGCCTAAAGTGATCAGAGATAACTGCAATATTTTAGTTGTGTTTAACGGAGTTGATAATCATACGCTGCAAAATATTTATTATACCTGGTGTTCAGGGGACATGGATATGATTAAGTTCAAAACTTTTTTTCAAAAGCACAAGCTACCCCGTTTGGTTTTATAACAATAAATTTGCATGATCCTAGGTCGAGATATCGTAACGGACTTGATAAAATATTTGGATAAAAATCCACAGCAGCAGAGAGGGTGGACCGGCAAAAATGACGCGCACGAGCACATAAACGAACACGCATAGCATTTATAAACACAGGTGTCACGAGCGAGTAACAGCGTAAATAACCCACGTAGAGAGAATCTCAATTCGGTTAGAGGTTCTGGTTTAGAGTTATTGACCCTATATTTTTTGCCTTATTTAGCATGATTTCATGTTTAAAAATATTCGTTCAAAAACTAATTTGTAGGGTTCACCCTCTCTGCTGCTCATACTCTTTAGATAATTATTTGAAAGTGTATGAATACATTTGAGATTATATGGCTGCGTCTAATAATATTTAGGTGTATATTTGCGTCTATATTCCATGTAACATTTAGAGTCTAAAGCAAAAACTTAAAATGGACCTCCAAAACATTTTAACAACAACGTGTTTCAGTTGCACACGATACTGATTGTGCCTAAGTCCATCTACCGAGATCAACACGAAATCTCTCGCTAGTCGTGTTATGGGTGTTTAAACATCACAGCATGATATTTTTAATGCGGAGAAAGGAAATTAAACTAAGAAATACACCCTTTCCTTTTCGTCTACATTTGTATTTAATAAAACCTATTTCCTTACAATCACCTTGTGTATATCTGTAGGGGATCAGACTAAAATACTAAATTGACATGAGTATGAAAATTATTTTCCCGTTCATCCGTAAACTTAGTATAACCAAACACGTTCCATTGTTGCTGAAAAGTGACCATAGGTGAAGAAGAACAGTAAATCGCGATTGAGTGCTCAGATAAATATGTGGCTCTTTTTGAAAACCGTTTTCTGGGAATTCCCAAATGAAAATGTCCTTGACAATTGACTAACTGAATTTAATTTAAATAGGATACGTTGATTGATGCACACAGGCTTTGTTGCTTTTGATATTACAAGCCTTTATCTATTGCACCTGAGCAATCTACGCATTATTCGTAGTATTTTCAAGAAAGTATGGATAAAAATGAAGAGATGTGGCCATTCTTAAGTCGTGTGCGATTTTTCAGGATTTTGACAGCGCGATTTACGTGCGAGTCTGAGTAGCTGAAATTCAGTTCGATATAGCCGGTTTGAAAATGTTCTCTACTTTTGAGTAATTGAACGTCGCTTAGGTTAGATTTGGTCATTTTTGTTACCTTCCCAAAATGATCTCAAAGAGAAGATTCAAATGAAAATATTCGCAAATAATATTTTGGGATATTTTTCTTTTGTCTAAATATATAGGTATCAGAACGCATTCATTTTGTGACACTTTTTGATTATTTTGCTCCTTTATTCATCGTGTTCAGTTTTTCTTTGGCGCTATAACAAATTATATACCATAAAATAGATAGAGAGAGAGTATGACCGACTTTGAAAGTCCACCATAGACTTTGGTACGCATATATGAGGTATTCAACCTTAACATTGCTGTCGATAAACGATATAATGCCATAACACTGGTAACCTTGATTATTAATCAGTGTGAAACTCAACTAATAGGCAAAGAAAATATGTGTGTTGCCATTGCACGGGTCTTAAAATTAGGGTAGGTGGGTTGTTGTTTTTTTTCTTAACATCACATGCATTATAATGAATTGTATATGTAATGTTCTAGGCCCTTGTAGTACTGGGCAAAAGCGGCTAAAAGATATGCATCAATCAAGTTCGAGAATAGTTTCCCATTTCTTTTTAAACGGGGGGGGGGGTCTTGGATCGGCAACGAAAAACAGGGTCAGTTGGCCGAAAACTTCTTTTTGCCTTTGATTTGTTCCCTTGGATCAATGTTATGTTTCGAAATACATTTCTTAATGGCACTTTCAAGATATTATTGGCTTTATCATGGTGAGGAAAGTAGGAGGTAATTGAATTTCCCAAGAAACATTTAGCTCCCAGAGGCAGCCGACCCAAGCTGGCCTGAGTCAAAATCGAAACCGTAACCCTTTGATAACGAATCGAAAAGTTTACCAAATAAGCTGTCTTAAGAATTCGTGGAATGTTTATGGAAGTCGTAAGTATGAACAAAAACATTCACAACTAAAGAATGTATTGAAACTTTTGACTGAAAAATCCCAGCGAGAAGAAAAACGAATATGCCGACATGTTGGCTTTTAAGCAGGGTGGTGATAAAATTTGATGCGTCAGCCGGGAATCCAACCCAGATCGGCTGCTTGGAAGGCAACCGTGCTAACCTTTACACCACCGACGCGCTTCATACCTTCATAACAGCTACGTGGTTTGTTTCTCTATCGTTTTCGTTTACATGATACTGCTTGTAGCTTAGGGCTTCTACCTCTATCAACACGAAATCTATAAAATGATGATCACTATTCACCTAAGGCATGTCTAAAATTCTAAAATTGGTAATTGTAATAAAAGCATAATATTTGCGAACCAAAGCTCGTAATAAAGCGATGAAATTCATCATTTTCTTTTCGTCTATTTTGTATTTAATAATACCCATCTCCTTCTCAGCCGCATTAAAAAAACATCGTGAAGTCATCGCTCGAAGTCTGTTTATATGTAAATGCCATTTTAGGTGTCTTGTGCATAATCTGTAGGGATTCCGATTAAAATGCTAAAGTGACTTGAATATAAGTATATTTTCCCTTTAATTTACAAAATTAGAATTACCAAGTTCCCTTGTTGTTGAAAAAGGACTATAGATAAAGTAACTCCAGATTACTTCTGCAGATAAATATGCGGACTCTCTGGTAAGTCAAGTGATTTATTCCCTAATGAAAATGGCGCTCACATTTGACTAATTGAATTTAATAAAAGTTGGATACGTTGATTGATGCAGAAAGGCTTTGTTGGTTTTATATGACAAGACTTTATCGATATCATGCTCTTGATCAATTTACCGGATGATGCATTATATTTTCAAGAACGCCCGAATTGCAGTCACCAGTTGTAACCAATCTGAAAGTCCTGTGTGAGTATTAAGGACTTGGACAGCGCGTTTTGCGCAGGAGTCTGTGTAGTTGAGATTCAATCTGACTTACTCGGTTTGCAATTCTTCTCTCTTGATTAATTCAACGTCACCTAATTTAGATTTGGATAGTTCGTTTGCTTTGCAAATGATAATGAGGAAAAGAACATTTTAAAACCAGTCTAAGTAAAAAGCTATTTAGTTATATGTATCAGTTTTAATATTCAGCTATCGGAGCGTCATCATTCTTTCACACTCTTTGATTACTTTATTTGTTTCATTGTTCTTATTACTTTTATTCATTTAGTACAACCAAACATGTTCCATTGCTGCTGAAAAAGGACGTAAATCTCGATTGCGTGCTCAGATAAATATGTGGCTCTTTTTGAAAACAGTTCTCTGGGATCTCAAGGGATTAATTCCCAAATGAAAATGGCACTGACATTTGACTAATTGAATTTAATTAAAGGAGGAGGTATGACATTTATGAGGTATTCAACCTTAGCATTACTGTCGATAAACGATATAATACCATAACATTGGTAACCTTGGTTATTAACCAGTGTGAAACTCAACTATTAGGCAAAGAAAATATGTGTTTCTATTATACAGGATCTTAAAATTAGGGTAGGTAGGTAGTATATTTCTTAAGATGATATACATTATAATGAGTTGTATATATATAATGTTCTAGGCGCTTGAAGTACTGGGCAAAAACGGCTAAAATATATGCATCAATCAAGTTCGGGATTATTTCCCTATTTTTAACCTGGGGAAGAAAGTTGTAGGGTCTGTAATGAAAGACAGGGTCGGTCAGCCGAACACATATTTTTGCCTTTGGTTTGTTTCCGTGGATCAATGTTTCGAAACACATTTGTTAATGGTACTTTCAAAATATTATTGGCTTTATCACGGCGAGGAAAATGGGAGCTAACTGAATTTCCCAAGGGACAATTAGCTCCCACAGAGGCAGTCTACTCTAGCTGGCCTGAGTCAAAATCGAAACCGTAACGCTTTGATAGCGAATTCGGAAACTGTACCAAATGAGCTATCGCTGCTGTCGTAAGAATTCGTGGAAGGTATATGGAAGTCATAAGTATGCACGAAAAACATTCACAGCGAAACAAAGTTCTGAAACTTTTGACTGAAAATCCAAACGAGAAGAAAAACGAATACCCCGATATGTTGGATTTTAAGCAGGGTAGTGATAAAATAAGAGGAGTCAGGCGGAATCGAACCCGGATCGGCTGTTCGAAAGGCTACTATTCTAACCATTACACCACCGAAATAGTTGTCAAACATCAAAATCCCTTTCCCCTCACTTAGGTAGCAGGTCATGCATAATGCTTGTCTTTGATGTATGAGAGTCATGGAATTCATATATACTGTCTGGCTATTTTGCCTGTTGCCAGAAAAAATATACCCCCCCCCAAAAAAATATTAATTAATATGACAATGAAACGATGTATTTCTTTAATAGAGACTGTGTAAATCAAGATGTATGTGCATGAATCATGTGGAAAGCTTTACACCACCGACGCGTCACTTAGGTGACAGGTCATGCATGATGCTTGTCTTTGATGTATGAGAATGATGGATTTTATACTGTCTGTCTTGCTATTTTGATTATTGACAGTTAGGGGAATGTTACGTACAGAAAAAAAATATATACAAAACAATATTTATTTATATGACAATGAAACGATGTATTTATTTAAGAGAGACAGTGTCAATGAAGACGCATGTGCATGAGTCATGTGGAAAGCTTTACACATATGCGTCAAAATATGAGACACAGTTATTTTCGCATATATGTTAATTACTGTAAACGACTAATGCATAATATGAAGAACGGAGATAAAGATGAAAAGAAGAAGGAATATATAAACAATCGCCTTAAAGGGAGACGAAAAAGTGAAAGGAACCGAGGCAGCTGAAGCAACAAGAGTTAAAATATACGATTATCATATTTAAGAGAGACAGTGTAAATGAAGATGCATGTACATGAATTATGTAGAAAGTTTAGTACGAAGGAAATTCCCACACACCTGTGGACTGAATGACCCCGAAGTCTACAGTAATTTTATGACGTCAACTGCTATATTTCCTGCAGGAGGCCTACAAGAATTTTGTAACTAATATGAATGTTTCTTAACTTGTTACGTCTTATGGCTAACTAACGAAACAACGACAAATGAATGAATTAACTGAAAATTATCCCGCTGGGTTACCTCACGAATAACTTGACTGCAAAGCTTTGACTACGTGGCTTTATAACTGCTCATAAATTATGATGTAACATCTCTGTTAGTTTTCAAATTTGATAATTGTATTGTGTACCTCATATATTATGTTGAGTTGGAGAATATAGGAATGATCCATTTTATTGGTAGAAAACGCTATCAGAATTCCACATACCAAATGTATTCCGATTCATATATATATATATATATATATATATATATATATATATATATATATATGAATATGTAATTTCTATGTGTGATTGTATGATTATATGTGCGAGTCTGTGACCTATATATGTAATTGTATTTTCGCTGAGCTTAGCATTGAAGCTTTGACTGATGGTTGCTAAAATCTGCAACAGAACAAAAACGAAGATGCTGATAAGTTGGATTTTAAGCAGGGTAGAAACAAAATGAGATGCGTCAGCCAGGACTGGAACCCGGATCGTAAGGCAACCATGCTAACCTTTACACCACCGACGCGCTGTACAAATGAGTCACTATTCCCGTCACTGAGATGGCAGGTTATGCATAATGCTTGTCTTTGATGTATGAGGGACGTCCATTTCATATAGATTGTCTCGCTATTTGGTTGTTGTTGTTGTTGTTGTTGTAGGGTTTAACGCCATTTTTCAGCCCAAGATAGCCTATACATGGCGGCCTGTATTAATGGTGGAGGAAGAACCCGGGAAAACCCAGGAAAGAACCACCGACCCACGAGAAGCTACCGGCAAGCTTTCTCACATACCCTCGCTATTTGGACTACTGACAAGAGAATGTTATGTAGAGAACAAAATATACATAATATGCATGGGCATGAATCATTAGGAAATCTTTAAACATATGTGTCAAAATATGAGATAAAATTATTCCCGAACATATCTTAAATAATGTAACGGTCTAATACGCATTATGTTGTTGTTGTTGTTGTTGTGGGGCTTAACGCCATTTTTCAGCACACGATAGGCTATACATGGCGGCCAGTATTAATGGTGGAGGAAGAAACCGGGAAATCCCCGGAAAGAACCACCGACCCATGAGAAGCTACTGGCAAGCTTTCTCACATATCCACATTCGCCGAATCCTAGGCTCGAACCCACGCAGACAGAGGTGAGATGGCAGCGATCCGTAACGGAGAGCGCTTTAGGCCACTCGGCCACTCGGGGCCCCAATACGCAATATGAAGAAGGGAGATAGAGATGAAAAGAAAAAATATACCGTATATACAATATCTTTGAGAACAAAATATGAAAAAGTAAAAGGAACTGAAGCAGCTCTAAATGGTTTAGGGTCGGCAACCAAAAGCAGGGTCGGTAGGCCGAACACCTTTTTTATTTTGCCTTTGGTTTGTTCCCTTGGATCAATGTTTCGAAATACATTTCTTAATGGCACTTTCAAGGTATTATTGGCTTTATCATGGCGAGGAAAGTGGGAGCTAATAGAAATTCTCAAGAGACAGTTAGCTCCCACAAAGGCAGCCGACCCAAGCTGGCCAGAGAGAATATCGAACCCATGACACTTGGATAACGAATCGGAAGGTCTAACAACTAAAATGTCACGCTTGTCTTCGGAATTAGTGGAAGTTTTATTGAGGTCGTGAATACGGAAAAAAAAAAAACTCATCCAGAGCGAAAAGGAAGTGCTGAAACTTTTGACGAAGGGATGATAAAAATCCTAAAGAAAAGAAAAACGAAAATGCTGATACGCTCACCTTAAAGGTGGGTAGTGACAAAATGATATACGACAGCAGGGAATCGAACCCGGATCGGCTGCTTGGAAGTCAACCATTCTGAGTCACTATTCCCGTCACTTAGGTGGCAGGTCATGCATAATGCTTGTCTTTGATGTATGAGAGTGATGGATTTCATATAGATTGTGTCTCTATTTTGATTCTTCACAGTTAGGGGAATTTTGTGTTAAGAAAACTATACGAAATACAAAATTAATTAGTATGAAAATGAAACGATGCATTTATTGAAATAATAAAGTATAATTCCAAATGCATGTGCATGAATCATAAAGAAATCTTTACACACGTGTCCAAGCATGAGATACAATTATTCTTGACTCAATGCTAATTACTGTATATGGACTAATACACAATCTGAAGAAAGAACATAGAGGTGGAAAAAGCTTCAAAGCCAAATAAACTTAAATTTCGCATAATCCTTTGATTTTATTTGAAAGAAGATGAATACATTTAAGATTATATTGGTGGGGGTGTTTATATTCCACGTGACATTGACGTTCGTATACAAACAAATATATATGTGTCCTCCATACCATTAAAATATTGAATTATCATATGCTCATTTTTTTCTCCGTTAAGTTTACATTGTCAGAATCGTTTAATATTTTACGATATTGCACTCGCGCTTTCAATTCATATTGCATTCACGCGAATAAAGGAACTACTTTCTATAGACCATTCTCAGAAGGTATTCATGCATTCATGTGACCGTGGGTCAACGAATCCAAAACGAGATTAAGCTAGGCACCAGCTTCATTTTACCTCGCAACCATGGCTGCTACAATTGATACTGGCAAGGGAAAAAATCGCGACGAATGTTGTGTTCCGTTGTGCAATGGAACTTCGTAGAAAATGGATTGTTGCAATACGTCGTGATGAGGGGCCGAATTTTAAGGTAAGAAACTGGATGATTGTTGGTGTGTTTGTATTTTCTTGCAACTGAATGATGTAATAAAGAGAAATCCAAAAGCAAAAATAGGTTCTATCAATGAAGCAAATGAGTGTATGTATGTGTGTTTTATAATGGTAGGTTTCTAAAAATGTTACCCCTAGTCCCATTCCACACAACGGGGTCATCGAAAACTGGGCGTATCTCCACGCTGCGCATTTATATCAGAGATTATGAATTGATGTACGAGTAGGAATTACAGGAAAAGTGAGTTTTATTATCTCGTTGAAAAAATAGAAACAGCAGAATGAAAATGACCACGATAGAGAAGAGAGATAGCACTAGTACAATGAAAATGATGAGAGGACAAGTTGAATGAAATTACGAGAGAG
>JAECUM010046651.1:0-11360 GCA_016617855.1 Megalonaias nervosa | reverse complement strand
ATTTTTTAGCTCGTACAGTTTCTTTTGTTGGCAAGTCTTCCACTCAGCAGTCTTCTAGTTAAAAAAAAGTATTTCAGCCTAATACAAGCCCTTCTAAATTTCAATCTGGCACAACTTTTAGAAATCAAGTTTCTGATAAACTTGATCAGAAATCCTTTATCTCGTCCTACGTGTACCTATTGCAAGAAGAAAGGACACGTTATTTCTCATTGCTACAAATTGAAAAATAAGCATCAGAATCAAGACAGACCTATTCTAAATGCTCTTATTTATAATAGGTCAAGGTCACGAACATGTATTGAAAGCAATATGTTTGTTGGGTCTAATAAAGTCCAGTCTGAATTTGTTATGGAGAATTATGAACCATTCATTTCGAAGGGTTCTATATCACTCTTGGGTGATTCAGCCAATTTCATCCCTATTAAAATGTTAAGGGACACAGAAGATTCTCAGAGTCTTTTATTATCAGGTACTTTGCCTTTTTCTGAGAAGACTTATTTTGATGAGAGTGTACTTATTCATAGAGTAGAGTGCAGCTTTGCTAATGTTCCTCTCCATTGTGTAAATTTGTCATCAGACTTAGTTTCAGGACCCGTGACAGTCGGAGCAGTGTCTTCCTTACCCATTGAGGGCATTCATTTGTTACTAGGCAATGACCTAGATGGAGATAAGGTTGTGGTTAATCCACTTGTAACTGACAAGCCTTCTTTGGATCAGAAAGTCGATCCTATTGAAAAAGGAATTCCCTGATTTATACCCAGCTTGTGCAGTTACTAGAGCTATGGCAAGGACAGCTGTTGAGAATGATTTTGATAAGGAAAGTATTCATTTAGCTGACACATATATTGGTCAAGCTTTTGATGAGGTCATTTTCACTCCTAATTTGGATCAATCAGAGGGTATTGATCACAGTGATCCTCTTTTAACTACTCATTATCTTTATTCTAATCAGGGTGACAAACGACAATCACTTGTCATCGAACAGGAAAAAGATCCTGAGATCTCCTGTTTGTTTCAGAGGGCCATTAGTGAAACTGAAGCCACTGAAGTACCTGTTTGTTATTTCATTAAAAAATGGAATTCTTATGAGAAAATGAATATCTCCTGAGGTACCTGCTGGCACCGAATGGTCAGTGAACTATCAAATTGTAGTTCCAAAATCTTATAGACAGGACATTCTTAGTTTGGCCCACGAAACTCCTCTGGCTGGTCATTTAGGGATTAATAACACTTATCACAAGATCTTGAATCACTTCTACTGGCCAAAAAATACAGTGATGTTTGTAAATACTGCAGATCTTGTCATACTTGTCAAATTGTAGGAAAACCCAATCAGAAGATACCTAACATTCATCTGCAACCTATTCCTGTATTTAACGATCCTTTTAGCAGAATTATGGTAGATTGTATCGGTCCCTTACCTAAGACAAGTCAGGCAACCAATACTTGTTGACCATAATGTGTGCGTCAACAAGATTTTCAGAGGCAATTCCTTTGAGGCATATTAAAACTTAAACAATAGTAGAAGACTTGTTCAACTTTTCTTTTACTCAGTTTGGCATTCCCAAATCTGTCCAATCGGATCAATGGTCAAATTTTATCTCTGGAATTTTCTTGCCAGTTCAGTTATGCATTAATTAAGCATCCAGCAATTCAAGTCAAAAGTGAAATTACGGTTTGACAGAACTACAATGGAGAGAACTTTTGAGTGTGGTGATAGAGTTGTGTCTCTCTTGCTCTTTCTTAAAAATTTTCTTCAGATTAGGTATTACAGCCCTTACAAAGTTAAGAAGAAAATGAATGAGTTAAATTATAATAATTGTACTCCTGGGATGTAAATAAATTAATGGAGTATCAGTATCTTGAGAGAGATAGCCAGGTAAATAATGCAATTAATTTAGTTGTACCTGTCCCACTCAGTGAGGATTTAAGTGAGGTAATGCAATCGGACTCTATTGATTTTGGAGTAAGAAATCTTCGGAATTCAGAAATTATGAATAATCTGGACCAGAAATTTTCACATTTGCAACAACAAGAAAGAAATGAACTTAAACAGTTATTATTTGAAATGAGCACTTATTTCCAGATGTTCCTACGAGAACAAACACAATTTACCATGACGTTGAAATTGTAAATTCCAAACCTGTGAAACAACATCCATGCAGGATGAACCATCTCAAACAGGAATACTTGAAAAACAAAATTCAGTATTTGCTGGAAAATTATTTCATACAACCGAGTAAAAGTGACTGGAGTTCAACATGCATACTTGTTCCAAAACCAGATAAAACTGTACGCATGTGCACGGATTATAGAAAAGTGAACAGAGTGACTAAAAAGGATTCATTTCCATTACCAAGAATCGATGACTGCACTGATAAAATTAGAAATGCAAAGTATGTCACCAAATTTGACCTTCTGAAAGGATTTTGGCAAATTCCACTGACGGAAAGGGCAAAGGAAATTTCGGCATTCGTGACTCCAGATGGACTTTATCAATATAAAGTGATGCCCTTTGGGATGAAGGGTTCGCCAGGTACTTTTCAACGTTTAATGAGCATGATTACCTCTGGTCTAGATAATTGTGATGCTTACATCGATGATGTCATCATCTACAACGACACCTGGAAAGAACATTCAGCAACAATTCGGAAGTTCTTTGACAGACTCACTGATGCAAGTTTGACAATTAATCTGTCCAAAAGTGAGTTTTGCCGTGCTTGTGTAACATTTCTAGGACATATCGTGGGACATGGACAAGTTAAACCTATAGATGCAAAGTCAAGACTATCTCTGATTTCCCTGTGCCTGTCAGAAAAAGCAACTGATGCGATTTTTAGGTATGGCTGGATACTATCGGAAATTTTGTTCCAATTTTTCCCTAATTGCTGAACCCTGACAAATTTATTGAGCAAGGAAACGTTTCATTGGACTAAAAAATATCAGGAGGCTTTTGATAAGTTAAAGACCATACTTAAGAGTGCACCAGTTCTTAAAGCTCCAAATTTCAGTAATTCATTTAAACTATCTGTTGATGCAAGTGATGTTGGGGTTGGAGTAGTATTGATTCAAGAAGATAAAAATAGTGTTGATCATCCAGTGTGTTATTTTTCTAAGAAACTAAATGATCATCAAAGAAATTATTCAACAATTGAGAAGGAATGTTTGGCTTTGCTATTGACATTACAATATTTTGAAGTTTACATTAGTTCAGCTCTTTCTTCTGTTATTGTGTTTAGTGATTACAACCCCCATACTTTCATCGGCAAGATGAAAAACAAAAGTTAGATATTATTAAGGTGGAATTTGTTGTTACAGGAATATAATATTGACATCAGGCACATCAAGGGAAAAGACAATTCAAAGCAGATGCACTTTCCGGTATATAGAAATATATTATTTTTCATGTATACTTTGCATCATTCATAAGATTTCTTCTTATGTTACTTTTTTTTATAAACCTCATGTATAATTGACCTATGGTAGAAAGAAACCTTTATTATATAACAGTATGTATGTATGTATGTATGTATGTATGTATGTATGTATGTATGTATGTATGCGTTATAATTATTGTTCCAACTACCAGCTAATCAGTCATCTTTTTTAGTGTGAGAGATAAAAAAAATTAATGGAAAATCATAAAGAACATATAAATAATTAATCAACGGATCAATCGATCAATAAGTCCATTAATCAGTCGATATAGATTACCTGCTATTAACCCTTTTAGTGCTATACAGGTTTTACTGTTTCTCGAAAGTAATTACCTTCCCATGGTAGCTATAAAGCTTTTATCTTCCCATAGTAGCTATAAAGTAATTACCTTCCCAATGTAGCTGTTTTGTTAAAGAATGTATACTCAATGCATATTAAATCTTTATCCTTGGTTAGCTGATAAAATTTAGAATATAAAACAGTACAAATTTCTTTTATTAAATACGCAAATACTCAGTTGATTGAAAACTATTTATTTAATCTGATTTTCAACCTTGAAAGGGGATTCTTTCAGCTGAACACCGTGAAGAACAAGCATTTACCGTGTGTGCTCGCTTATAAGTCAAATCTAGCTGCAAACTGCTCAGACCCAGATCTGTCGTTGAAAAACGAGCGACAGATCTGGATCTATACAATTTGTAAGGGATAATCAGTAGAATAAACGATATAGCCATGATCTGCCGGAGAGTATGTACAGTTATATTGGATGCAATCCCTTGTCTCAAAGAGGTGATTCTTAGTATTAATAGGGATGCTTTTCGATTCAATAGACACGTAAATCTAGAAACTATATATTACACAAATTGAGTTTGTTATGGATGCAGCAAGCATTAGAATTATTTAAAACAAGTTTATAGATCTTGCATGCAGTATCGGCTTTAGCAAACGCGGGGCCCGATTTGAATCATTTTGGCGGGACCTCCTAGAATAATGCGCGGGGCCCCCTGTAAGCACGTCATTTGGACGTAACCTTTTAAACAAGTATTATATGATATTGAATTTGACATTTCCTTTCATCGCTTTAAAATAATTTCTCTCTATAGATATACTTTTTTAAAAAATTACTAACGCGCGGAGCCCCTGTTAGCGGAGGACCCCATTTGGCCTAATCGGTCCAATCGGCTTAAGGCCGGCCCTCCTTACATGGAGCATCATGACTACCAAAAGCACGTCATGATGCAACATATATATGATAAGTGTTGCAGACCAGTACTTTCTCTGAAGTCATGAAACATCGAACAGCATTTTTGTATCCCAGGAAATTAAAAATACTCCTATAGGTAGCTGTTCCCTGTGATAAATTACAGGTCTATCATAAGGCTACGTTTGAAGAAGAAAGGGTGCGTGTATCTTGAGAAACCCTGACTTAAACTTATATTAAAACAGGAAGACGACTACAGTAAGCAAAGACTACTGCTCTGTGGAATCTCAGTAATTGGAAATTTCAAGAACAAAAATAGGCATGAATATTTTCAATTATGGATTTAGTTCACTTTATTGAGCCACATGAGATAATAATGTTGCGATCGAAAAAGTACATCCGAAATATGTATTTAAATATAGAGGCCTTTCAGCTGAAAAATGCTTGTGTTTTGATTTCACGGGTCGGTTTTCACGCATAGATTACGTATAAAGATGATAACTTTTAATTAGTTCAAATTCTTTTAATATATCAGATCAAGCTGAAATCAACCCAAAGCAATGAAATACCCAAGGCTCACTCTGTCCGTTTAAAGCAATTGCAACCCAGGATTTGTTAAGAAGGGAGGTTGGCTGATTTGCAAAGAAAACGGAAAGAAAAGTCAAGATATAAATTTAATGAGCATAAGGTTGTGTAAAATCAACAAATAGATTACCAACAGTTTCGTAAATTCACAGATATTAATGCACAAGAAATAAATTTAAGTAATACCCAAA
Source organism: Megalonaias nervosa (assembly GCA_016617855.1). Lineage (NCBI taxonomy): Eukaryota > Metazoa > Mollusca > Bivalvia > Unionida > Unionidae > Megalonaias > Megalonaias nervosa. The sequence goes on along the minus strand of JAECUM010046651.1, from coordinate 5,945 downwards.
AAGGTAATGAAAATCATGGAAATATAGTGAGAGAACAATTTAAACAAATAGCATTGAATATAGATATAAAGCCCAAAAATATATTTACTGAACCTAGACCCATATATACATCCTTTCCAGTCCACCAGACGTCTTCGGACAGTGAATCAAGACGTACTAGAGAAGGAAACGTAGGAACCATTGTGGGAATCATTACCGCAGGTCTAATTGTGATGATAGTTATAGTTACCATCTTCGTATGGATAGCAAAGAGGTAAGATAACATCCTTGGAAATATGCCGCCATCATCATAATCCTCATTTATATTATTATCAGTTTAGGTTTTATTGTCATCATCATGAAGATAATACAAAATATCATCATCTTTATTACATCATCCTCAATATTGTTCGTCTTATCGTTATTCTTCTTCTTTCTTCTGCTTCTTCTTCTTCTTCTTCTTCTTATTATTATTATTATTATTATTATTATTATTATTATTATTATTATTATTATCATTATTATTACAGAATATAGTAATATAGAAAAATGGCGTTAAGCCCCACAACATCAACAACAGAATATAGTTTCACTACACAAAAGAGACATTTACGAAGATAAAGAGACACATAATTAAAGGAATTTGTTCTGATCGTTTAGAGTTTTATTTTTGTCATTTATACGTTCAGTGTACGAAAATCACAAAGAAGAGTGCCAGGTCATGCGGGCGGTAGATGTGTGAGACCAAGAGAGAATCCTGACCAGAACGTTACAACCATCAGACAACAACCTAATGCAGATGGTATTGGCAGTGTATCATCCTTTGAATCTCCTTCATACAATGGTCTTTACGTCCAATCATTTGTACAACGGATCCCTACAATCTCCAGCAGTTGCAAGTATCCTGAACCTCCCCCGTCGTACAGTGAGACCCAAATTGCAACTAACGAATCCCCGCCCACCTACAAAGAGGTAGTTACGGACCCTACAAGATTCAATTTATATATTTGAATCGCTGTGTTATATGGAAAACAACAGTGAAAATCAAATATATTTTATTTTTGTATCAATGTATCTTTGCTGAAGCATATGCATGCACAACAAAAAGTGTAAATATTGTTGGCAGATCTCCTTTACCCTCAGTTTACCGCCATACCTTTGGGTGTCGTTTCCTCTAGACATTATAAAATAAAATAAACAGAAACGTTTTGACCTTATTCGACTTTAAATTGAAAGCACATATATTAAATAGTAATTCAACATATTGTAAGCATAATGTTTGACAGCTGTGGTGTTGTGCCAGGGATACAGTCTACATTCTAAATGTTAAATTCACGTCTAATTCTTTTCTTTACAGTTTTCCAATATAGTAATTTTTCTTGCATTATGTGTTTATCCTAAATTTGTAACCAACATATCCATAATTCCATCAATTGGATTCAGATGTGAAGCGTCAACAATAAATAAACTTTAGATATGTTTATTATCCCATATTGATTATTTATACGGAACGACTTATCTAACTAACGAAGTTTCAGTGGAAGTCTCCGTGTGGTCCAGCAGTTGTATTGTAACCGCTCTTTTTGTACATCCATTAAAACATATGGTTAAAATGATGTCCATCAATCTCTCCGTTATCAATTTCGTTCAGTTCAAGTTCTCTGTTATAAATAGTTACCAAACATTGTGGATGGTTAGCAAATCAGAAGTCTTTCGGGTTCAAAAGGTCAAAGGTCAAGGTCTCTGTAACCGAACAACGAAAAATGTTTCGGCACAATAACATTAGTTTCACATCACGTACCTCAAGCAAACATTGCGGATGGAAATCAGCATTGGGCAAATAAAAGTCCATCGAGTTTTGGGGAATCAAAACATCAAGGACATTGTGACTGAAAGAAACAAATATTTTTCGCACAAAAACGTTAGTTCTGCATCATCTGGACCAAACTGTATAAATCACTTACGGTAAGGAAAACAGCCTGTAAACATAGGTCAAATTTTCAAAAGATAAGATAGCTATTCTTTCTTTAGAAATGCTAAAAGCATATCAGAAGTTTTGCCTTAAACAAAGTTTGTGGATGGCTGGCACTAAAGGCAAGAAAGAATCAAGTTGATTTAACGGTAACAAAGTTAACCGTCAAATGATTGTGCATCAAAGTTAATGTATAACGTTTGTTCTAGACCAGAGCCTTCAATAAACTTTGTTGACGGCTTACACTTAGAGTAATAAAGAAATCTATAATTATAGGGTCAAATATCACAGATCATGGTCATGTTAAATCAAATCAGAAAATTATGGTTTCTACATATTACGTTTAGCATTTTAAATGCCTGCTTATAGAACTATTAAACACACGGGCGGTCGCATACAACTGGCTGTTTACGGTACTCTTGTTGCAAATTCTGTAGAATGTATTAGTAATACAAACACACAAGATATAAAAATAATGTCTATATTACACATATTTTAAGCACTGATTTCGACAGCAAAAGTTCAGCACATTTAAGATGTGAGGACAAACTTCGACTTTTCAAAATACATCTTTTCAACATTTTTTTTAGAAATTTACTAAAAGATGAATCAAAGCAAAATCTCCAAACCCGAACCAAGTTAAGCCTGGGAAAAGTATAATGCTTCCAGGAAACTTTCGATAAGAGCGTTAACAAATTTCTATCTACCACGTTTCTATCCCCTATTGCTTATTTGTACACAGCACGCATGCAGCCCACAAGGTTTAAGAAAAATCTTGAAACAGCCAAAGAAGAGAAACAATGACATGCTTTTTCATACTATTTTGTTTCTCAAAATAAAAGACTTAAAAAATTTCTTTTATACCAGTTGATCCCCAAATTGTTGCAGTGGAAACGCTCAACCCTTACTGTGCATTTACACCGAAAACTCATTTACCCAAACGTTTCAGTTTTCTAATTCAAGTCGCTAAAGAGGAAATGTGATGACATTAGTTTTCATGCCACTTTGCTTCTCAAACGACCAGACTTTATATTCAAAAGGAAAATAAACAATGAAACAAACAACAAAGAAACCGTGTTTTTTGCATCTACATGAACCATTTATTTTGCCTATACAGTTTCATTGAAAGCCTCCAGGCAGATATTGCTTTTCTTATTAAAATATCGAGAATTATTATAAACGTATGAAAATTATTTGTGAAATATTTGCAATAATTCCAATATAATCATGTGTGGAAAAAATATTATTATATTTTCACATGCTAAACATTCCAGATTTCCCATTATGCCATGCGACTCTACGTTGTGTGTGCCAATACAAGTTATAGTTGCACTAAGAAAAGCGAGCATTTTGTGAGCTTCAGAAATCAAACGAAACTGTATTTCCTTTAACGCGTGATGTGTTGTTGTTTTGCACCAGATATCAGACTCACCACTGTTTGCTTCTTTGTAACGTTATGTCCCTTTAACAGCCTTGACAACAACATAGCATATTCTATCTGCTACATCGTTCAATTGGTCAGATGGAGTAAAAGAGTTTTCAAAATATCAAATATTTAAATTATCACAACATCTTAGGTTATTTTAAACCTCACCTTCTCTCTAATCGCTGGTATCATCAGCGACAAAGTCGAAAAGAGGATGATGGTGAAGAATGAATTCAATCTTCAAAGCATCAATCAGAAGCAAGTTTGGTATCTAATGAAAGAAAATGGTATTTTCCTACATGAATACCAGTTATAATTCATATTATGAAGCAAAAAAAAAAAAAATGACGTTTTAACTCTTCACTTCCCCACCCGTATAAATATCATGATTATTTTACCACACCATGAAATATATCTGGTATTAACGTTGGAAAAGAACATATTCTCTATTTATTTAACATTATGTCAAGGAAAGTATTCCAAAATGAGGCATGGGTGAAAAGTAAAACTTTGTTGGCATATTAACACTTACGTGTTATTTATCCTATCCTGGGATCAGGGTTTGTATCTAACATTAGAACGGAGAAAGGAGGATTTGCTTGTGTTTACTCACCTATAAAGTATCGGAAAGTTGATTATTTACTAGCAAAAGCATATAGAGTATTATTATTATTACGGTTTGTAGTAGTAGTAGTAGTAGTAGTAGCAATCACAGTACATTTGACAGAGCGAAAACACCTGACCGCATTCTGCACTCATTCAGTTCTTGAGCAATTGTGTCAACAAGGTTTTTTTATCCAAACGTCGTCGTAGTCTTCAAGGTACAGAATACTAAAACCAGAAAATTATTATATCACGTCGAAATTTAATTAGCTTTTCTGTACAGAAATAAAAAGGGACAATAAAACGGATTAAGGGAGAACGTATGAACGGAGAAAAGAAACGACATTCCTCCTTCTGATATGTCCGATAAAGAAACAGGATATATTGAAACAGAACGTTCTTATTGAGAAGAATTAAGATAATGTATATTATAGTAAACCGGATTTCTCGATTGCTCTGAGGCGAGGGAAAGAATTAAAATGCTTCAGTTCATGAATTTAACAAAATGTCTACAAAAATAAATTAGTCAAAATTTGGTGTAATACGAACATATCAATTAGGATCTAAAGTCCTTAACAGTTACAGTTTTTATAGATAGGATTATTGTTTCCAAAATATGATCCAGAGTTAATTCTCTGTAGCGTTATAAGTGATATATCCATGCATAGGAAGTATAAATAAGGTTAAACGGCTGCAAGTTTGGAATGTCAAAGTTTCCATCTATAGGATTCATTCATTGTTGACGGACATGTGCATTTATATTTTATGTAAGGAAACATCTGTGAATAATTCGGACATTATATCATATGAATACTCATTTCGAATACAATTCATGAAATCCGTCACATAATTTCTATCTTATGACAGCAATGTAAGAATCTATCACATTTATAACACGACAACAAATTTTGAAAATTAGTTGAAACAGCTTGAAAGTATAGTGCAAGACACTTGAAAATGAATAATATTTGCTGCCATTAAACATAGTAAAAGTGAATAATAGGTGTTTCTATAACAAAATTTTGTGTTTCCCTAGGGATATAAGATTGAAATAGAAGACACTAGACGCTTAATATCAATCGAAAATAAACATTTTCAAAAATCATATGAACATTTTAGTTCAAAAGTACATCCTGTACAAAGCACGCAGTAAATGACTTTGAAATATATTTGGAAACCTTTCTCTGTAAGACGTTTCCTTACATGGCATCGTCACCTGATTTGTGATGTTATGATCTTTTCTACATTTTTACACAGTTGAATATAAAGAAAAATATTATATATGCATAAAAATCTAAATTATGGATTTGTAATATGTCACTATATTCAATTTATTGATAGCAAACCACATTTAAGAATTACAAGAACATGGAATATAAGGTTTGCAGTTTATTACAGTAATTAAGACATTCATGACTGGTGTGGTTCGTATCAATTAAAATATCTGGCCACATATTGTCCAGTCCAACATCTCACCAAAATCATGACAGCAAAAATAATTTTAAATAGTTTAGCATACAACTTGCAAGCCAAACGTAAACAAGAATACTTTTATATGGTAATTCTGCATTTGACTGTCCATTGAGACACCCATTCATTAATGTCTTAAACCCTATTCATAAAGTCGCACATCACATACCTTTCCCATATGGTGTTCAGGGAAAATGCCAATATCCGTGGAAAGGTGTTGCTTTTAAAACTGAGTGTGCATTTGTTTCTGCGATGCATTCATAATCAGAGAATGGTGTAAATGGACAACATTAAACTATCCATTTGCCATTTTCGTGCAATATCGTAAAGACTACATAAAAGTTCCACTGGAGACAACGATTGTAATAACGCTATAACCGGGAAACGTTATTTCCAGTTTCATATTTATAGGTTACTGCATTTGTATGGGAAAATATGAACAAGTTTTTCGGATGGATATACTGCACGACCTTGGGAGTGCAGTATATCCATCCG
>JAECUM010046648.1:0-31141 GCA_016617855.1 Megalonaias nervosa | reverse complement strand
TTGTCATCTGGAAGATTTACTGATGCGCCAAGACTATAACTAATCTATTTTTCATCAATCAATGTCCATAAAATATCCCAACTTCACAACTGCATGGCAACCTCACAACTATATGTTCCCTCCTTGCTAGATTTACATAACTTCGCAAAAGTACTTTACGCCATGAAAATATAAATACAACTCAAACACAAAGACAGGGAACTATTTTCTTACTCCTTTCCTGGGCCAGACAAACCACGATTTTGAACTTGACTACACATATAACACTCCGCCATATTTGCGTTCATAGCAAAGCGTCTCCAGATAATAGAAAACCTCTTCTCAATTATTACATTGTACAAAATATCAGTCCCTATCCCAAATATTTCACTCTGAGGTATAAAATCAATCAATACCGCTAGAAATACGAACTATTTTGCTACATACCCACTTATCCAGCTGTAACTTCGAAACTAAATTGTGCCATCATGAAGTCTCATAAGCACTGCACTATGTGATGTTTGTCCCTAGATATTGGTTAATGACTCAGGCTGACACATATTTTCCCAACAACGACTTCCAATAATCAAGCAGCTCGTCACTAAAATCTAATACGTCAATAGCATGGAGACGTAAATACAAATGGCTCATGCCCTAGATTTATTATAATACATTTTAAATATATCCCAATTTTGAGATTATTGTGAATTTATTTAGGAACTGTTTGGATTATATTATTGTGATACATCAAGACTGTTATCACCCCAGCACTGTTCCAGGCTATTGATACATCTGCATATTCAAGATTGGAACTCACTGGAAATGTAATTCATAATACTGTGAGTTCTTTTTAACTTTTCACTTTGTATTCTAGGGAAATAATTTTTGTGTTGAATTTTAATAAACTATGTATGTAGGTACGTACGTAACTATGTATGTATGTATGTATGTATGTATGTATGGATAGATGGACGGACGGACAGACGTGCGTGCGTGCGTGCGTACGTATGTATGTATGTATGCATGTATGTATGTATGTATTTATGTATATATGTCTGTATGTCTTTCTGTCTGTCTGTCTGTCTGTATGTATGTATGCATGCATGTATGTATGTATGTGTGTGTATGTATGTATTTATGTATATGTATGTATGTATGTATGTATGTATGTATGTATGTATGTATGTATGTATTCCGAATATTCCGTGTAGTCGAAATGGGCAAAATGCGTAAAATTCTAACAAACATTACAGCTTTACTTATTTTTCTTTTAGGAAAGGAATATCAGTAATAAAGAGGTAATGCAACTATCAGGGGGTATCAATATACAACACTAGATATATAAAACACTAGACAAAAGGCTCAACTTACTGAAGCTTCTTTCTCGTCATTACCTAACGCATGATGTCCTCAATATGTTATTGCTGTATTCCATTTGGAGGTTTATGTTTAAGGTCTGAATATTGTAAACCAAAAAGTAAATAATGAAAAATACTGCATTAACGTAATGTATACGCCAAATGGATATATAATATAAACTATTAATATACAATCATTTCAACATATTCATAATAAGCTTTAATCTAGCTAAAATTTGATCATTGTAATTATGATATGAAAAGACTTGTGCGTTTGAACTTATTCGAAGGAAATCGATGAAACTATGTTTGCATTAACATGCTGGACAACAAAACAATGAAAATTGCTCAGTTTATCTCTTTAAATTAGAAAGGAATCGAAACGCGCACCTGAATCATTCGTGATTTAAATTTGCCGTCTATTCTCTTGTATTTACAATAACATTTTAAAATAAATGTTTGAATATGAGGGTTTCTAAGATGATCAGTAAGTTATACAAGTTTAGAATGTTAAGTTTTAAGAAGATAGAAATCAATGAAAATTTCGAGAATTGTAATTCTTAAAAATTCGACCGACTTTATTGCTGCCACCAATGTACTTCAACTTACTTCAAAGTATGTTTGCTGCACTCTGATGTGCGATCAAATTGAGGTGCGAAAACTACGGACATATCCACAAGTTTAAAGCTTACTCAAATTGAATTACAACAACTAACTCAGATCTGTTCATTTAACAAGTTTTACAGTGTCAGCACAACGTTGCCACTCTTTTATCATCAACAGCGATGCCGTTCATGTGCCTTGGCGCTACCAGAGAACTATAGATGCAGCACGATATTTTGCTAGACTGACAAAAGTGATACCTTGAGTGTCCGTACCTACGAATCTCATCCATGCACTCGCTCTCGGAATACCACAAGCGCATCCAGAGGTATAAACCTAAGAAGAATGTTCGTTTCCTGTGCTTTGTCTGGCTTTTGTGACTTTGAATGTCGACCCAAGACGTCATAACACAGGTAAAACAATGATGATGGCATACCGAGTACCACAGATGTTAGCAAGACCCTTGTGTGTCTATTTGGGAAGACGAGGCTAAGTACAGTGATTCAGCTGTAATGTGAAGATCCACGATTGGAGCATTAAGATACATCTTTCATGGAACATATCAGATGGTCTCCCTATTGTTACTACCTTTCTTTAGTGGGTTACGATTATTAGCCCCATGGATAATTTAAAAGATAACGCTCCTAGTTTGCCTCCTGTGCTAGTAGAACACATTTACAAAGAGATCGTGTAGACTTAAGACAAACGCAAAGAACATTTATGTTCATCACGGAATAGACATATAAATTAGTGGTCCCTGAAATTGTCAGATGGTCAGAAATCAATTATCTACCAACGACTTAGAACAATTTTGATGCCGCAACTTCTACTACAAGTTGAAATACAACAAAGATTCCCTCAATAGGTTGGAGCCTTACATAAATACAAAAAATGTTTCCAAAAAGTGTTACCTGGAGACAAGATGTTTTCAAGACGTCCGATGTGTGTATTAGTGAGATCAACAAATTATGTTCCACTCATTCCTAGTGGAAAGTCATGGTTTCGATGCTTGGATAGAATGCGTTACTGAATATATTAACTATAGTGTGTGTCATTAATCCAAGCAAAGAAGAACTTTTAGACCCAGTGCGAGCAGACAAAAGGAAGTGAACATGTAATAGGAAACAATTTAGAAACAGTGGAAGAAGAAGCCAACATTGATGAAATAATGCTACAAGTCCACCAGAGTACTATCCTACAAATATAAAGTGGTGGGGTTGAAATGACGATCCAGAAGAAATTAGACGTAGTGAATTCCACAGAGACTAGAAAAGAGTCGAAAAATATGCAGCTTTGGTCATTTTAAGATTATATCTTATTGATCTACGGAGTCATTCATTCCCCGTGCGTTCGTGGTTCAGCTCGTGAAAGGTAAATTTGTTTTCCATTGTCACGCATTGACAGAGCAAACACTAAACGTGTATCAGATGTATAAAATGTCTTGGTGATGTTTAAGGAAATCTCATAACTCTCAATGCCAAGGTTATGACATCGTTTGTGTCCTCCTCCTCTGTTTTCAACAAGATCGACGAAAAGTTAGATCTTCAAAGTGGGGAGTGTTTGTATCGTCGCCACCCCTTTTACATGACGATTGATGGACGTAGTGACTCAGACAAAACTGAGTTTGTCAAACGCACGTTCGAACGCATATCACAATTGTTTTGTCGTCCAACACAACTTTTCGAATCTTGTTCCAAAGAGTAGCAATCGGCTTACATATTTCATAGAAAGGTCAAGGAGAACCTATTTCATTTGTAGAATGTATTCTTCGAGAAGACGATGGAATCTTGTTAGCTTTGGTGTTTGACCCAAGCTTTCGTTTATTCTCGCCATGGATCTGGCGATTGTGTTAAGTCAGGTAGCTGAGATTTTGCTAGGCATTTTATATTGAAATATAATATCTAACATATGTTGATGATTATTGTTCTTTATTGTTTGGTTGCAAACTGCGCAGTTGATTGGCTTAATTTTAAAAAATAAGCTGCTGACAATTTGTTGATTTCAAACATTCATTTTATTTACATATAATTAATCCTATTTCAATCAGTAAACTTTACTTAGTTCAAACAACGCACTATTTATGTACTAATTTGATGATTACAAAATGTAGGAAGAAAGATCTATCTTTGTAAATAACAACTTCGGATTACATTATATAAAATCCTCTTCCATGTATTCAGAAAGATTACAATGGGTTTTTTTGTTACAGAGTTGTGGTTCCTGGTCACTTGTCAGTATCGTCCACCTGCAAAAAATTAGTAAGAATGTTAAAATGATTTTATTAATTTAAATATAAAGCATGTAAATGTGCTACATAATCACCCTTTCAATGAAAAATTGAAAAAGAAGTTGCTTTATTATTTTTTATTATGAACTTTTCACGACCAGAATGTAATCAATAATGTAATAGTTAAGTCTTTGCAAATGCGGCCTGAATGTCATAAATGTTCCGAGATTGACCTTGACGTTGACATTTGGTCTCAAACCGTCAAAAATGGCAGTTGATAGAAAAGTCACAATTAATGCGTTTTGAGATGACAGTCTGGTTAAGATCTGTGTTATCCCATGCCTATCTCAGAAATTTCGCTCATACCTAGCCAAGATTCTGTGATTACGTAGTTATATGATTTTGCAATCATAAATCAGATGAGACAGTAAACATGAAGTTTGTCCTCACGTCTTTACAGCAATCATGAAAAGGCATGAAATTGAGTAAAAGGAATCCGCTACAGTATAGTCCTTGCCAGATATTAACCTAAAAACATGACAAATCCAATTTCTCTATATAGTCAGAAGGCACTGTCCTTCTACTCTGAGAAGCATGTTAAGGTATTGTTTTGTAACGTTGTAAGGTGTTTCGGGAGAGGCACGTTAGCGGTTTAACAGTCGTCGCAACGTTTTAGAAATGTATGTTGGGTTCGAGTCAATTCCTTCAATATCATTAGTTGTGTCATTATTGGACTTTTGCAGTTTTATTCCTGATATAGGTCACGTCCTTCTATTCACCATAACTTTGATTCATTTTGGCATTCAAGCCATATACTATGTAGAACCTGTGGATTACTGATCCAAGAAATTGAAATATCAAAGAAGTATCCGTGGTCGCTATTGCGATTGTATTCATGTAGGTGTTTTTGTACATCAACGTATGCGGGATCAATCCACTGAATCCACCGATAGGTCACGATTACATTATTGTCCAGCCATAAAGATTATTGGGTTAGACAAATTATGCAACTCTTAGTGGAGGAGGGTAATACTTGTCTATGTTTGGTTTGCTTCCTTGAGCATACAGATGACTTGCCACTAATATTTCACCACAAGTGAGAGCTCAATAAACAGGTGTATGCAAATATCGGTAAGTAATTATGCAAATATCGGTAAGTAATTCCTTCGCGATATTGTATGTTTTCTTTTTACAATAATGCATCCCAGGCTATTTTTGGTGATGACTAGAAATGTGCTGGGAGATCTTAGAAGGAGGATGACAACGATAAATGAAGAGCTTCAATCGGCTGCTACTGAGTTTCAGAAAATTTATCCCAATCGTTCATGTGCTCCTATGGATATGCATTATTTCTCTTTAACAACTCAGTGTTGGTACAATAATTTTAATTTTGAAGGATTCCCACCTCTATATTGCGTACTACTCAAGGATGAATCAATATAAACTGTAGCAAATCAATTAATATGAATTATCCATGTAATTTTGAAAAAACTTATAGGTTCTTTCATCATTGATATAACCTCTTGCATTATTAAATGGCCATGAAACGCAAGCACTGGATAACTTTTGTTTGGTTTGCGTAAATTTGTAAGTGCGCAGCTTCTCTATAAAGGCCAGAGATGAGGCAGTGATCCAGTACTTTGAAACAGGAACTTCCAGTTCCATTGGTGGAAGTAAACGCTTCTTCACAGATCCATCAATGCGTAGCAGCGGCAAAATCACAAGTGTTCTTATTAGTTATCATCATGTCTGTGAGCGAATGTAACTTTTGTCGATGTATTTCGCTGTCACATCAGCGATTTATGAAAAACCGGAGTCGAATCCTTGCCACGATACAACATTGGTGGCTAAGTTTACCCGTGACATCTGACTACTGTAGAGCAAACCCCACATGAAACCTATTCAGCAAGTTGTATTCCATTTGTTTAATGACTGTTGCATGCAGATTGGACGTGAACACGTCTTCTAATTAAATGATGAGACATTAAAAGTCCGCGTAAATGATATACGGAACTTTATCTTTCTTTGCAGTGCCGTAAATTTGAGAATATTTTACCTGGTTATAGAGTTAATGTCCGCTGTGGGTTTTTACTGACCCCAAGACTGATCCCACCACAGTACAATCCGTGGTCAGTGAACAGTTTCGGTCTGTTAAATACATGGATGCAACATCTGCAAGGAAATTATTTACCCTTTTGCTTACTGTGTCTGTTAGGCAACCCAAGAAGATTATTTATCCATACATAATGAATTAGCGACTCAAACCCAATTATAGCACTGAGCATCAGCAAATCAATATAGGCTCATTCGTCGTGGGGATAGTGCGAGCAGATAAAGTCTTTTCTCACTCAGCACGTTAAAAGCGATTACTGGGTTGAGTGTTTCATATTTGTTCGGTGTGGCCTTAGTAAAAGGCACGGAAAATTAGATATTGCCAAAATTATGTTCACTCGGGTGTTACCGGTATTATCGAGGCTAGATATAACGATGACAAAATTGCCCATTCGAATCATATATTGCCATAGTTTGTTTTTACATTTATCATTGACCGTGGCGAGCAACAGGCTTGAAGATCACTTTGCTGTGACTTTGCATTGCGTAATAACGCCACCATCGGTGCTCATAGGACAAAATGGCAGTGGTGTACCAGACTGAGTGGCGAATTATAGACATAACCATAGATCGATGAACATCAATCTATCACACCTAAAGTATAAAATCGACTAATAAAATTTTTAGGGAAGAGAATAAATGTTTTAGAGGCAAACATAAAATATAAAATCAACTAAAAATGTTTTAGGCAAGAGAGAATAAATTTTTAGGAGGCATATGAGTGGCCCTAGAAAGGGCCTTTGGGTTCTTCTTCTATTTTCTCCACTTCTTCCCCCATTTCCTCACTTTCTCTATGATTCCTTCTTCTTCTTTTCATGGTCTGGTATCCAGTCAGGATGTCCCATCGATCAAAATTTTTCATGTACCTTGATCCAGTTTTCGTTCAGTCTCTCAAAGTCCTTTTTTCTTTCTGTTTTCTTTGTCCTTTCTCTGCTTAATCCAGGCTTCTTTGATCGTCTTCACCTCGTCTTCTATCACCTTTCTCATCATTTCTTCTGCTTTCTTTAATTGGTTTAATCCCCACTTGACAAAAGACCACTCTGTGAAATTCGCCGTGTCTTGTAAAAAGTACCTCACTTTGATCACATCATCAAGGGGCTGCTTCAATGTTCCTACTCTAACATACTTAGGCTGGATGATGCTTCTTAATTTCCCCACTACCTATTCTATCATCCCTTTCACTAGATCCCTGGCTACCTTCAGGCTGGTCACTTGACTTGTCACAAAGTCTTTGGTAACTGGATACCTCCATTCATGTTCAAGTCTTTCCACCACATAGGCTATATCCACCATCCAGTACCAACTGTCTTTCAAGTTATTAAATAAATCCATTTTCAAATGTGTTGACTAATCAACGCTGGGTAGCCAGACTGACGACCGCTCGGCTTTATATACGTGAAACACGGACGTGAAGGAAAACATTCACTTACAAACACCATATCTACTATAAAAAAAACCCAACATCTACTATTAACACAAAAGAGGAGGAAGAAAAAAACCACCATATCTACTCTCAAAAACCCCAATATCTACAATCCATACAGAAGGGGAGGAAGAAAAAACAAACTATATCTACTATCCACAAAGAAGGGGAAGAAAAACCCCAATATCTGCTATCCACACAGATCTTAAGGAAGAAAAAACCCACACCATATCCACTATCTACACAGAATGGAAGGGAGAAAAAAACACCATATCTACTATCCACACAGAAGGGAAGAGAAGAAAAAATACAACACCATATCCACTATCAAAACCCCAATAGCTACTATCCACAGAAGGGAAGAGAAGAAAACGACACACCATATCTACTATCCACACAGAAGGGAAGAGAAAAAAAAACACACCTTATCTACTATCCACACAGGTACGCGCGCATAGTAACACACAAACACACACATACACACACACACACACATCAGTAAAGGAATTATGGTTTATAGTCACACTACTCCACATTCACACAAATTGGCAACTTGAATAGTTTCTTTTCTAGAGATCTGGTTAGCCCTGAGAAGGGCTGTTTTTTAGAACTCCATATGCACCCGGTTAATATCGGCACCTCCCAGGTCTAGCACCGCACACGCATCATCTATTCCAGTCATGCTTCCAGTTTATATTTGTGTTGGGAGCGCAGAGGGAGTTGATTAGGTTTACTATCCCACTCCTCAGTTTGAGGGATAGTGAAGACTTGTTCCCTCTGTTTTCTACGCCAGACACGGGGACGATGAGGTCTCTGCGGCTCTTCCCAGTTTTCTCTTTTAGGGACAGCAGCTCTTGGTAGTACTTGTGGCTGAGGCTGCGGTTGAGGTGGTGGTACTGGTTGTTGCTGACGCTGTTGTGGCGCTGGTGTCCTCACCTAAGTTTTCACCTCACACTGATGAATCAGTATGAGGTGTGGCAAGATTCTGTCTTCTTTCCCTTTCTTATTTTTCCTCTTCTTATCCTCCTTTTCTATGCTGGTTTCCACCTGTATTTCCACCATGGCCAGTTCGTCTAGCAGCCGCCTGGCATACTCCAGGTGCATTTGGAGCTCTAACAATTTAGCTATTCTGTTACTCATCTTAAATTTTGTTACGTGAACGATATGTAGCAAGACTGATGATCGCTGCGATTTGTATTCTTGAAGCACGGACGTGAAGGAAAACATCCCCTTACACTAAAACTTACAATACCCATATTATCATAACATGGAACGTCATTTCATTCCATTCATTTCTTTCGTTCCATTCTTTGCCAGCACGGATGCTGCTACACATCGCCGAGCTGGTTGTTGTGGTTGTCATAAAACTCATTTAATCATCGAATTCGTCCGGAGTCCGGAACAATAGAAACATCTGAGGACAAAGGAAAAGAACAAAGGAGCGTACACAATGCAACAGATTAGCAGCTCGCCCAGCCGACAACAAAGGAAAGGATCTCACCAGCAGAACAAAAGACCAACCTACATAACAAAGAAACTAGTACGAAAACAATAAGAACTAATTACCCTGTGCTGTTGTTTAAATAGAGATCTTGAAAAGAAACTCTCCTGACATCAATTCTATAACTCCCCTCTTCTTCTCCGCTAATAATTCCATCTCTTTGTTCTCAATTTTCATTAACACATTTTGGCGCCATGTTTCCTTAAACAGGTACTAGGACTCATACTAGTTCATTCCTGGACTGAGTCCTTGCGGGTTAACAAGCTCTAGTGAACTGTAAGATTCTCAGTTATAGGAAAAGAAATACGCTAATTATCTACATTTTCTATTGCTAAAAACTCTTCTTAAAACAGGTACTAAGAATCATACTAGTAAACACCTGATCTTAATCCTAGCAAGTTCTCAAGCCCTTGAAAACCGCAGCATAGACTTTCCGATAGAGGAGAATTCTCTGCTAAACTAATAACTTACTATTTAACACCTCCCACCCATCCACTTTATTAATTAAAACAATCTAACCTTAGCTTTAAAATTAGAAACCCATTTAAAACACTAGAGCATCTAAAATTTCAAAGAAATAACTTAAATTAACTAAAACTTTAAGGAAAAAAATCACCAAATGCCACAACAATGGAATAAAAACAAAATGGCGCTCAACTCCAGAAAAATGTAGTCAGGAAACAGAACACCATTAAAAAATAGCTGCCTACACCCCAGCAACAAGCTCACAGGTAGTACCAACTGTCTCACCATTAATGACGGGACAACTTATTATCGATAGCCAAAATAACAGAACCCTAACCGCTTCAGACCTAAATTGTACAACTAGCTCCCCAATTAGCATGATCCGCACAGCAAGGCAACTACTTAGCCAAGAATCACCAATATCATTCAAAGACCCATCTAAAACTATAGACATTGAGGATATAAACGACACTCTCCCAATGTCTTACTCGGACGCTATTATCATAAACTCCCCCAAATTGGATTACTCAATTCACATAAGATTAACAAAACAACTTTCGAATGCATTGCTGAATCTCCAACCAAACAACCAATCCGATGCGAGATAACTATGACACGAAAAGCATACTCTATTACAATCCAGGCCTCAAATAATATCAATCCCACCAAACCAAATGGAAAAACTACCGCAACATCAATTAAGACACAAGCAACACCTCCTACACCAAAAACTGCAAACATAGATTATAATAATAAACAAAAGGAAGCCCCAACCAAGCGCGAAGAAAAAATCTGCTACAGCCAAACACCTGGCCCATCGGGAATGTCATCGGGCTGCTTATCCAATAACAAACATAAAATAAATATAAACCCTAAATCAAGCAGCCACCCCACTCAGAAAATACAAACTGAAAAAGTAGCGTAACCTAGGAAAGGGAAAGTTGCTCATGAAAACACCAAAACCAAATGAATAAAACCCAACAGGCATCAACAACATAGGAAAAACCAACAATCAATCTAAAACAAATCACCCTAAACATAAAAATGCAGCAGAAAACAACAAGGATCAAAATAAAACCAAAACTACTGGCCACCTAAATCAGACAAAAGTAAATGCCGTAGTGAATAAAATCATATCGGAAACCAGACAAACAAACAAACCCAAATATCACTCCCCAGAGCAAACAATCTACATAAGTAGCTCAAGTAGCCAGTTATTCAACGTGACATACAACAGCATAACAGGTGCCTTGCTAAGAACCTACCAAGGGCAATTTAGACTGATTCGGCCACAAACCGATTACTTGATCGTACAATGTAGTACGCTAAGTCAGGTCGAGAAATGTCTACAAATGGAGTACATTGGGAACATCAAAATTAAAGTAAAAATTAAATGCCAAAAGAAAACAAATATCTCCCCTGCCACAACAAAAGCCACTAACATAAACAAAAACGCAACCAACACAGATCACCTCAAAACTCTTCCAGTTAAAAACTTCAAAGCGGTTGTAACACTTAAAGGCAACAATAAAGACTTTAGTGACCAAATCCTTTCAAAAAACTTAAGGAAACTGGAACACCAACTGAAAAAGCCTATAGAATCAGAAATCGGAAAGGGTAAAGGGCAAACAACCCCTAAAGCGGTTTTAGAAACAAGATCACCCATGCCAACTCTTGTTAGGTTAGGCCCTTACGGTGCATACCATCAATTGGAACCATTCATCAATAAAACAACTGTCAACAACTATGCCCTCAAATGCCGCTTTTAGCCTAGGTGCGCCCGCTGTGGAGGACACCACAAGGGCTCGTGTAATAAACGGAATGCAAAATGCCCTAACTGCAGGGAAAATCACCATCCCAGGGCAACTGAATGTATCTACTCAATAAAAGAAAATGAAATTATCAACCTGATCAATACAAAACTCCTATCATATGAAGAGGCCAAAAAGGAAATAAATAACAATAAAATACATAACACTCAGCTACCACAAACGCCAAGTAATCTAAATCTAAATAAAACAACAAAGATCAGGGAAGATAGCACACCAAAAACCAATAGAGGAAAAACATCAACTAAAACCACTCAAACGGAACTGGAAATTACCAACCCTGTCCATGGCAACGACCAAAAAACAACATGTGAAATTTTACTGGAAATATTAACAGACATAGCGGCAACTAACATCAAGTCACCACCAGCAAATGATATCATACAAATATTTCAACAAATATTAATTAAATACGCATCGCGGCTCAGACAGAATCAACTACAAGCTTCAATAAAATCCATTAACAACCATACTGAGAATGGATAGCACAATAAAAAAAAGACTTGACAATTTGGCAATGGAACTGTAGGCGTCTAAGAAACAACCTCCCAGAATTAATAATTAAAATCAATAATTCAGCACATAAACCTGATATAACTTGCCTCCAGGAAACACACCTATCGGATAGTAAAAATTATTCACCTGAAATACCAGGTTACTCCCCCGGCATAATTAAAAACAGACCTAATGGGAGAAAGGGAGAAGGATTAGCCACCTTCATTGTGGACACCATACCCTACACAGAAACGCTAGCAGTTCCACTTGCAATAGATTCGATAGATACACTAGAAATACAAAACACCCTAGTTAATATTGGGTCAACAAACATACAAATAATAAACATCTATGACCCAGGAGGCAATAATAGTAACCCAGTCAGCATCAACACATACCATAAAATTTCCCAAAATCAAGCAGATAACTTGATAATCTGTGGAGATTTCAATACTCACAATGAACTCTGGGGAGGAAATAGGATTGATAATAGAGGCAGGTTGGTAGAAGCATGGACTGCTGAAGCCAACCTAGCCATCCTCAATGATGGATCAAAAACTAGACTAGATCCAGAGGATGGCAACCTCTCTGCAATCGACCTAACCATAAGCAAGCACAAACTAGCCCAAATAACTAACTGGTGGGTGGATCAAGAAAGCACGTTAGGTAGTGATCATTTCCCCATTGTCATCTCCCTACAGTTAACAGTCCAACATAATCCCATTGAAGTCTCGCCTAGATGGAGATATGACAATGCTGATTGGGATACATTTAGAAACATCCTAACTGCAACAAACACAAGGAATTAGAACACATACACGTAAACATCTATAATGATAACATCCTTAAGTGCATACAAGAAGCAGCCAAACAGAGCAGTCCAAAACAGGAAAATCACAAACCAAACAAACAGTGCCCTGGTGGAATGATCGATGTAAAACAGCACACAAAGACAAAAAAATGCTCTTAACAAATACAAAAAGGCCTAGGAACTCTGGAGATTTTATACATTATAAAGAAAAGGAAAAAGATCTAAAACAAACAATAAAACAATCAAAAGAACAATCCTGGCGACAATTCTGCTCTAAATTAAACATAAAGTCCAACTCTAAACAAGTCTGGGATAAAATTAAAGCAGTCCGGGGAAAAACAGTAAACATAACCCCTAAAATAAGAGGTGCTAACAACAATAAAGAAAAAGCTAACACGCTAGCCAGACACTTCTCAGACATGAACAGTAATCTAAATCGCACCAAAAATTTCCAGGAACACCGGAAGAAAGAGGAACCCTCCCGTGAACACTTCTTTAAGGACCTACGAACTAAAGAATCAAAGTTAAATAGTGAAATCACCATCTATGAATGGGAAATAGATTTTGGGTCCAAAGGATCAAATTGGTTACATCATATATATAAACCTACCTACCAACTTTACAAAAATAATCATAAAATTACTTAACCAAATATGGGATAGTGGGAAACTACCAGATAGCTGGAAACATGCCATTATAGTACCGATCCCTAAACCAGATAAAGACTCAAATAGCATAAGCTCATACCGACCCATCTCCCTCACCAATAACATATGTAATCTCATGGAAACAATATTGGCCAATAGATTAAAATACCACCTCGAAAGTAACAACCTACTTTCGGAACAAGCGCTCTACCACTGATCAGCTGTTAAGGCTAGAAGAGAATATAAAACTAGCTTTCAACGCCAAAAGGAAAACAGATAGAAACCTAATAGCTGATTTCCTTGACCTAGAAAAGACATTTCCTTGTCTGGACCAAAGGACTGATTGCCAAATTAAAGCACGTCGGAATTACTGGACGCATATTCAACCTGATTGAAAATTTCCTCACAGGTCGGAAAATTACAACAAAAGTAGGAAACAACTATTTAGAAAAGTACCCTTTAGAAAATTGCACCCCACAAGGAAGCGTACTCAGTCCCATTCTTTTCAATCTCATGATAAACGACCTGGATAAAAACCTCACCTCAAAAAAGATGAAGATCTCGCAGTTTGCTGACGATGGCGGTATTTGGAGACCAGAAAGCCCGCTGTCAACCAAGTCATCTCAGAAATCCAGAAAAGTTTAGACAACATAGGGAGATGGGCGGATAAATGGGGGTTCAAAATCTCGCACGAAAAAACAGTAGCAATTATTTTCACCCCCAAACGTAACAACAAGCTTAATTACCCTGAACTATACATTCAAAATCAGATCATTAACTAAGTCAAGGTGGTAAAATTCCTAGGCATGTATTTTGATAGCCACCTTGACTGGAAACATCACAATGAACACCTTATAAACACTTGCAATAAAGATCAAAATTTATTACGAAACGTTAAAGGAACAACATGGGGATCTAATGAAGAAACAGTGCTAACTATCTATAGAGCACTTATAAGATCGCAACTGGACTATGGTTGTCAAGTATACAAATCAGATAAGCGGCCATACTTGAGAAAACTAGATGCTATTCAAAGAAAAGCACTGGCTGTCTCCACTGGCACTCTACCCTCAACCTCACTGGACGAACTCTAAGTACTCACTGGAGACCTACCACTAAGGATGAGAAGACAAGAAATGCTATTCAGATACTCAATACCGCTTACATCACATCCAAATATGCATCCACAAAAATGGCTATTAGCAAGTGTAACAAAACATTTAGTCGAAACCTAGTACCAAACTTACCAGGTGGAAAACAGATCTTAGACTTGCGGAAAGATTTGCCAATTTTGGAACAACAGGAGGGATACATGAAACCCCCTGACCAGGCCCCTTGGGAAAACCTTAGACCAAGGATTAACACCAAAGCCACCGAATATGGAAACAAATTGGAACAGGAGCACAGACTAAAAACAAACATTAGAATAGTCATACTTGACACCTACTCGT
This sequence comes from Megalonaias nervosa, assembly GCA_016617855.1. NCBI lineage: Eukaryota > Metazoa > Mollusca > Bivalvia > Unionida > Unionidae > Megalonaias > Megalonaias nervosa. The sequence continues at coordinate 16,240 of JAECUM010046648.1, read as the reverse complement.
GTTTCGTTAAAATATACACTGATGGATCTAAAACATCAGAGCCACCCAGAACAGCATCAGCAGTGGTAATCCCAGAACTCAACATACAAATTTGATCCACATTACCAGACCATTGCTCTACATAATCAACTGAATTCTTGGCTATCAATGAATCATTAAACTGGGTCTTAGAAAACAAGATCCCAAAAGCAGTAATCATTAGCGACTCCCTTAGTGTAATAACATCATTAAAAACAAATAACACTAAATCAGGAGAAACGTTCCTTTCCAGGACTTCCCACATGCTTAAAGAACTATTCACCAATCACAAACTGGTAGAATTTGTATGGATACCATCGCATATAGGAATCACTGGCAACGAACAGGCGGACAAAGTCGTTAAATGTAAATTAGGAGACCCTAACCCGGCCCCACTAAAATATAGTATTACAGAAGCCCAAAGCCTAGCAAGAACCTACATTAACAATAAGTGGCAGGAATACTGGAATGCTACCCTCAAGGGCAGAAAACTATACTCCACCCTTAAGGAAGTAAATAGGTCCATTAAACCACCCAAGGTTAACAGCCCAAACTAAAAAATTATACCGGACAAACAAAACTAGCCGGCAGCTTTGGTAAACATTTAGGACCAAAGCCCACTAATATCAACTGTTATCACTGCCACACCATAGAAGACCCCCATCATATTTTCAATAACTGCTCTAAACATCAGTTAGCCAGAAATAAATTTCAAAATACACAAAAAGAAATTGCATCTCCAATAACATACCCAGAGTTCCTAGATAAAAACAACAACAACTTAAATACAACCTATAGGAACATCATAAACTACTTAAATGCAACCGGGCTCAAAGGAACAATCTAATGCCCCTTTAAAATACCTTGTCAGGCAAACAACTCTAAAAAGCACCTAATAATCGTATAATACAGATGGTATAGCCACTGGATAGGTGTCTTTCATATGTCAACAGGGACCTGATTATTCATCAAAGACAGCTGTCTTCCCTCAAATCAAAGCCATATGCATAAATACGCTAATCAATAAAAACGGCTCAAACCATGGGATGGACGTCTTTGATATGTCGACTCGGGCCCTGATTATTCAGCAAAGACGTCTGTCCCTTCCAAAAATTATATAGCCGTAAGCCGTATCCACCACCTAAATCAAACTCTCTCTCTCTCTCAAAAAAAAAAAGATTCCTTATACTTCTATCACCCCCTTTCTTCTTTCGCCTCTTGCTCTCTACCAAATAACTTGCTAACCTACTCATACTACCTACTCTCAACCAACAGATGACAGTCATCCCAATAGAATTAGAGAGTCCAAACACCAGGACCATCAGGGCTCGCCTCACAAGGCGACCACATAATCAGGTTAGGGAAGTACAATAGAGACCCAAATAGACAATATAAGGTGATCAAAAGTCCAATGACCATCAGGACCCGCTTCACAAGGCGGTAAAAACTACTCTAAGCAAAGTGATCGGTCCCAAATAACCAAAGGTCAAACACCCCAAGACCGATTGACCCCCAAATAAAGCACACCCAGTAAGGCCCCAAAACTATATTTTTTATAAGGTGGTCTAAGCCCTGGACTATCAGGACCAGTCACACAAGGTGACAAAAATATTGGTATCTAACTGACCGTAATCTGAAGTTTCTACTTAACACTTAATTCCTCACTAAGAAAAACAGCAGAGAGTTTCTAAATTCTTAGTCCGTGCAGGAAGACCAATTTTAGACCAATACCCTGGAAACAACGGACACCACCCTGCGGCTTGGCGCCTCCCTTCCAGGTCTAAGCCACCCTTTACCTCGACCGGACACCAATAAGCGTGCAATGAGCGCACCAATAACAACCTCGCTAACAACCAAAACGTGAGTGAGTGATGGTACTATTCCTACTCACCCTATGCTAGAGCTAGACTGTAAAGCATCAGTGTGCTGGGACTATCCCCACTCATGAACGCCTAACATTCAGGTAGCTTAGAACTCATTGTTCTGCTGCCTGACGGCAAAATTAACAGCACTCATTGAGTGCATTAACGCCTGGGGAATGTGGCACTGATTCCATTCCTCAAGGAAAATTAACATCCTGAAGTGCAGGAATTAACAAGAGACACATGCACTTGGTGCGCATGCCTCTATAATGCAAATAAGTAAGTAAGAACATGGAACTCGCGGACCTAAAAGAGACACTCACGTTGACTTTTTACTTACAAACACATACATACATTATCTGACAAGACAGAGAAACGAAGTGTTGATAGACACACTTCTATTTTATTTTACATAAAACAGAGAAACGAAGTGCTTATAAACACTCTTCTATCTTTTAACATAAACACAAATTTTGGCAATTTGAGTAGTATATCTTTTCTAGAGTGTTGGGGTAGCCCTGAGAAGGGCTGTTGTGTTGACAGGGAGTTGTGGCAATTTTTCATCGTCTAAGACGGCGTCCCTTTTTCGCGGCAGGCCTTCCTACAGGATAGGGTCTGCTTCTTCGGAAAGAGAAGATCTCTTTCGTATCTACACGACAGTCAACAAAACCTCTGTCTGGTTCCTGCTGCTGTTGCTGCTGCTACTATTGTTGCTGTTTTCTCTGCTGCTTCTGAAGTCTATACTTCTCTGTCCACTCTTCTTGCTCATTCTTGATTTCCTCTCTGAAGTGCTCTTCTATCAGGTCTTCGGTCACTTTCAACATCCTGACATTCTCTATCTCATCCGGCTTTGGTATGAGATTTTGCCTGACACGTAAGCATCGTTAAGCTTGGTTAGTCATGAAGGCATTTTCATAGGTTGACGAGTCAACAATGGATGGCCAGACTTGAGACTGCATCGCATTATATGGCTCAAGCGCGGACACGATAGAAAACATCCCTACTGGGCTTTAGTGTCGGAACGCTATAGAGCTGATTTAACAAGGAGGGATAGAGAGAACTAAAAGATCATATATTCACATTTTTTTCAAAACACAACATTTTTTATTCAACAAACAACTAACAACTAACATTTCATGTAACATCAAACAAACTTTTTTTGACAAGGTTGACAACTTTGTGAAGTCAACTGGACTTACATTGAGGCAGATCATTAGACCATTGGTGTACGCTATATTTCGTAGCTAAAGACAAGAGATATTCCTAACGGTCACAAAACCATCGATCTCATCGTTTCTAGAAGAATTACAATGAAAATAAATCACTAAATGTTCTAAAGGATATCCAAGACTGCGTTGATGAAGAAAATACACACAATATTGTCCACCCACCATGGAATCTGTGCCTTGTAATTTCACTTTATTGAATCGTGTCGTCTGGGCATTTCTTCTCATAAAGTCGATGCTGTCGTCTTCTAAAGGTGGTAATCCATACGAATCAAAATACTCCACACAGTCTACTTTAGGGAAGTAGACGGCAACCCAGTGGGTTCCTGGGAGATGACTGTCGTCCGTGTTGATGACATAAGCTTGATGGTCTTGAGGTTTGCGATGAGGTAGTTCATCTTTAGCACACACCACAGGATTCCAAGAAGCAGTATACGAACTGTTGTTCAAAACGTAATAAACTTCTCAGGTATTCATTTTTTTCTTCTTTTCTTCACAGGTAATGATAAGTCATCAATTCAATTCTGACTGTTTGATTGCAAATCTCTGACAAGTAACCGTCTCTCTGTTTCGTCTCTGTACTCTGGTGCAAGAGAGCTTCAATGCGATAGATCACTAAAATAGTCAGTGAAGGGCAGGAATGATCACGCAAGTCCTTATACCGCTGATGCAACAATTCTTCTTCCGAGATGAGGCCAAAAGCGTCGTCCAGATACTCGTCCAATTTATCTTCTTGACACATCATCAGATATTTATCGTGTTGAATTTGACTGGGATGACCGTTTTGACATCCATAACAATCTTTCTTGGTCAATTCCGTAATTTTATCCGACAGGTGTTTGGCAAAACAGGACTCTAAATATTGTTCTTGTTCTGGCCATCTGCACATGACCACCACGTCCTCATCGTCTTTGTCTTGGGGTTTTGCTTCCACGTTATCCTCCCATTTCATTGCCAAAGATTCTCTACCATTCAATGAGGCCTAAGAGTCTTACATAGTTTCTAATAGTCTAAAATGACTTCTCTCAAACTTTTGATTTCTATACTATTTCGAACTCGGCATAGAGGATGACGTTCACCGTCTCAAACTGAAGTTCCACACGCAGTTGACTGGATTTTATAGGGTGGAAATATCCATCCTCACTGCCTTTGTCTGGAGTGAAATCAAAGGCCACACAGTGTAACCTCCTGCATAATCATCGTACGGAATGCCGTGATTGGTGTTGGTTCCTAGCTCTCCGGCAGCTTCGTACAGGGACAAGTATGATCTCAAGTAATGCTTCGAGGCAAAGTTAGGTTCGAAGGGTCTGGTACACACGGTTTTTGCCATCGCAACTGACTTCGATTTTGCACACTCTGTAGTGCTTAATCCCGAAAGGATTGACAGTGACGGCTCCGTTGAGTGCTGCATTGCTAATGATACCAATGATCAAACGTTTGGGTAACTGTCCTTGCAACAGATGATCTTCGATCTTGGATCGGAGTCAAGCAGCAATGGTTACGTGGCGGTCGTTCTTCTCAACGTGTGACTGATTTCGTTTCCCGCTTTAGGTAACACGTCTACGCAGAGCACGTAAAATCCGGCTTCTCGGATGATGGTTTTGTACTCGTTGGCATGAGCCATCAAATGGAAAGAGGTACTGCTGGGATTCAATCTCAGGCGGATATCCGTTCCGTTTAGCAAATACTTGGCTTGCAACCACATGTCCAAATGCAATCGATCCATCAGTTCTATGTCCTTGCAGGATTTTCTTTCGACGGTCGTTAAAGCCCGCATTGTGAGGATCGTCATCTGCTGTCACGGCTGTGTCGTTAACTTGGTCTCACCTGCTGTGTCAGGTTTCCAAACGGTTTAGAAACGGCTTTACGTGTACGATATGCCACATGAGTGGAAGTCAAAGGTAGTGGTGGTGGTGGCGGTAATGGAATGGCTTTGGTCTTCTTTTCTTTTTTCACTTATGGTTTCCCTTCTTTCTTTAAACTTCTGTCGAAGTAGGAGTGGACATCATCTTTATAACCCAAGATAAAAGTTCTTCTTGGGGTGTAGGGGAAGGGGTCAACAAGGACGCTGCATTCTTACTAGGGCTGGGAGCTGCTGACGATGTTTGAAAGACTTCTCGTGCCTCTTCTTCCTCAGGCATCCGTGGGACTGCGTCGGTCTTGACCGCTGAGAGTGGTGTGTGTGGTGATGAACTTTTCATCAGGGTCTTAAAATCTTTCAAAGTTGGTCGAGGTGTTTCGTCTAAAGATTTCTGGTGCAAGAGTTGAACTCGTTGCAACAGTTGACCGTACCGTTGCGATTTTTCCGTTTCTGACAAATCGCTGCGATCCATAAACGATTGGAACTCGTGTTGTTAATGGGACATATCGGTCAAATGAGGATTGAGAGGTAAAAGTGGGTTCCGTTGTTCGTGCTAAGGATGGTATTCCACCCATCGTTTGAAAGGCACTAAAGCCAGTTTTCGTTCTTCCATCTGATTCCAAAGGACACGACTGAGATTTTTGGAACCAGAGACGCCTTTTATCTTCTAGGACCGTTTATCTTTGACCCATTCCTTGTGAAGCAGCTCCCTGCATGAGTCCCATAATCGTTGTTCCCAATATTCCTTTCAGCAAGGGTGCTAACAGCATGGGAAAAAGGGTAAAAATCCTCCGCGTTGCACCAATATCTTTTTGTTTTGATGGATGGGTATTTTCTTTTGGACCATTTGACGAAAAACGTGTCGATGCTTAGTTAAGAATTATTTCTGAAGTTTAGTCAAGGGTATCGTTCATTTGAAGACATTCAAACAACATTCGCATACGGTATCGATGACGTCTTCGGAGGATGTTTGAATGAGTTGTTTTCGCATGGGTGAAGAAGCTTTGGACAGGACGGACAACACGTCCAAATGTTTGGCTAGACGACGAGGCAGTCCTTTCCTTTTCTTTCCTTTGGAGGTAGAAGAGAGATGTCTTCTGGGGGGTGACATCTTTGTTTTCTTGGTCTGGGGCACACACCAAAAATACACTGACGTCGTTGACTTAGCAAACACCGTTGTATCTTTTTTGTGAGGACATTTTTTTCTATATTGCCAAACAATCCTCCCATTTGGTGGTTTTTCGTTTTCTTTGGACGAGTGTGTCTTTTGTGGGGGTGACGTCGATGCTTGGCTAAGCGTTTTTTCGGATGACGAGACAGTCCTTTTCTTTTTCCTTTTCCTTTTTGGACAGGAGAACGACCGATGGTGGTGGAATGCACTTCTTTGAGGGGACATCGTTTTGGTTCAGGAGCACAAAATACACTGATCCCTATTGTTTGCCCCAGGTCTTTTTATATTGGAATGCGGCTCGTCGCATAATAATATTAATGGAAGGCATCACGCGTCGGGAAGGAGTTCGGAACGGACTCAATCGGGACAGTTCTTGCTTGGATACATCCAGTAAACTCTTTAACATGCCTGATCTCTCTTGGATCTTTATTTGAGGGGCAGGAACTTTGTGAGCAGCGGCCACTGCATGAAACGAGGAAGAGGGTGTCACAGCTGGAGGGGAAGTTTTGGGAGCCGCGGGTTTCCAATTTTTCATCAAATTAGGAAAGATACGTGTCAAATCGGGTTTGGCAGGTATCACCAGCAACGGAGAAGTGGAACAAGCTGAGGCTACTGGAGACGCGGTCACCGTCGCTGCAGGTCGTGGCTTGGGGATGTAAGGTTGCGCCCTGGCCACATTACCTCTCTTGTGGGTAGAAGCTATTTTCTGGGGTCTTTTCTGGGAACTTTTCTTTTTCTTAGACTGTCTTGATACCGCTGCTCTTTTTCTTCTTTGTACGTCGGGGAGTGGCTTTTTCTTGGGGAGAACATTGGGGGCATTGGGATCCCATTTTAGGAGCGAGCGAATGATGACATCTCTTAGAGAATCGCTTCCTCCAGGTTTCAAAATGATTTACTTTTCGGTTTGAGTGTCGATGCGTAGATCGGTCAGTTGAGTCAAGGCTACTTTGTTTCTGTCAAAAAAGGGTTTGGTTTGATGTGGAATGCGAATGATCCCTTGCAGTAATTGACGTGCTGTCACCGTAAACCATCGTAAGACTTGTTTGAGACTAGCTTCTAAGACACGAGCACGTATTTATGGATTGTTTTCGCGACGATGTGTGAGGGAGACCCAAAGTATCAGAGGTTTTTATAGATTTTTTGTTAAGTCGACGACGGGGACGTGTACACGACAAGCCCTCTGTCTTGGCACCAGTGGTGAAACAGATGGGTACGAAATCGCACATAATCGGGGGGTGGGTTTGGGTTTTAAATCCACGAGTAATTAGGCGTGTGGGGTTTAAGTGGCGTCGTTGAACGCATGAGTCAGCCAAGGCGTTCCTTACCGTTTGACTAAGACTTGCACTTGCGATTTATAACTAGGGCTTTTAAACAAGACCACGTAATGAGCAGTGAGACTAATGGTGCGATGGGCTTTACATTGTTGAAACAAATTTTGAGTGATGTAAATGACACTGACATTACGATGATGCCCTTTGCGCGTGAACCACAGTTAATTTCTTCTTCGTCTTCTTCTAACATGTCGTCGAAGATGACCAAATGTGTTTGACTGGGGCCAGACACGATCACGTCGTCTTCACTAGGAATGCCTTCCACAAACACGATGCAATCGCCTTGACTTTATCGCTGAAGGCTGTACGCCAATTGCCACTCTTTGTAACACCACACGATCCGTTGAGGTAGACGATCGATCAAATGATGTTTATTTCGAACAAAAGTTTGCCAAATTGCATTTTTGCCTGAACCGCTGGGTCCGGCAATTAACATGTTAAAGGGATGCCGAAGATACAAGGCCTCCAAACTGGCACGATCTAAGTTTTCGTCGATGACTTTGAAAGTGGAGGAAGAGGGAGCAGAGACAGCAGTGGTAGCTATAGTAGTGCAGGGAATGTCACTTTTGACACGAAGATAGACAAGAGAAGAGTTTTTATACTTTTTTCAGGACACGTTTATTCCAATCTTAAAAAATGAACATCACGAAAGACAAAAATACATAAAAGCCATACGGTTAAGTACATGCATAAAAGACACATCCAGACGATCAAAGTGGAATATACACAAGTCTCTGTACAACAGTTTTGGTGACCAAGATGTGGTATCGTAGTGATTGTTCTTAGAGTCTCTATACTTGGCACAGTCACACAGAGGTCCTCCTGGAATGGCCTTTCGGCAATGTCGATGACGCTCCTGTCCTGAAACGAGTGGTTTTCCACTGTGACGGGATCTTCTTCTGGTACTGTCACTAACACAGGTTTAAAAGCTACTTTTTTCACTGAACGTTTGAAGTCAATAATTACAAATCTTGGGCATAGTGTGCAACTTCTTTAGTCCAAGCCTCGACGCCCAAACTTTTCCAGTCACGTACATCACAAGCTACACACACATCGTCGTACACATCTTCAGTACCTAAAAGTTGACGAATGTTTTTTTCCCGTACAGATCGAGAAATATTGAGATGAAAGCACAAGGCTTTTAACAGAATGAGTCTCTCGTGTACATTTAAAGGGACCACTTTCATGTTTTGAGTGGTATGTACTGTTCGTAAAGTCTCCACATGGAATCGGCTGGTAAACGAAATCCCAGGAAGGGGGTCACTAAGACACACACGCCACGTCGATTCCAATTCATTGGACACAATCCTTGTAAACTGCAATGGTAATCCTCCACCGTTTTAATACTGTCTTTGATTTCCTTCCACGGAATCTGTTGTATCACGAATAATAATGGTCGAGGCATGGTAACCTGTTTTTATGCCCTCTTTTTTGGAAGCAACAAGTGTACTTTCTGCACCGAGATGATCGTACTTCAGTGGCAAATCTATATGGTTTAATCACTAACGTGCACATCACACATCGTTCAAAAGTTTCCTCTTGAACTAAGTTTACATTGTGTAAAAGATTTTGGTAATCCTCTAACTCTTTCTTCTGGAATTCGTTGCAGTATGTCTACCTTCCAGTAAAAAAATCACTAACAACAATCCAATCCTTCTCGTCCGTGAGTAATTCATCAATGTCTGACTACTGGAACATTTTCATCTGAATCAGTCCTTTTATAGCATTCAGGTACCAGTCTTATAAACATCGGTGACGTAACAAATGCAATTGTTCTTTGCGTTTCACTTGTATTTTGACCAACTCTCGGTAAATGCGTTCTCTCAAATCCACATGCAAACCACGAATGTTCTCTTGTAAAATATCCATGACCATGTCATTCAGTATTTATACCCATGTTGGGGTCTCTTCTAATTGTCCTTATTTTTTCAAAAACTTCTCCTAGAGCGAAAGTGACGGACGTAGTGAGTAATTTCTGACCACATCCATTCAGGGTAACGGTGAAGAATGGTAATAAAATCTTCTGATGTAAACGGTCTAAAGCGGAATAATTGGATAAAAGCAGGCTTGATCCAGAAAAATCTGACGAGTTTGTCGACTTTTTGTCAATTTCCTCTTGTGAATTGCTCGACATTAAAGTTCCTCAGTCACCAACTGAGATTTTGCTCTGGCAAGTCGCTGCAAAACTTCCTTGTAGATCTTCTGTTGCAATTCGTTTGGTAATCTTTGAATATTAATTTTTAAATGGGTTTAAACTTCTTTTCTAGGTGGTTTTCTACGTTTCACTCCTAGCCAAGCTGGTTTCTTAAACGACATGGTATGCCACTTCAACGACTAGGTCCCAGTAAAGGTAGGTAGTGACAGTGAGGAGACCATAGAGCATGTTCCAGGTAAGCCGAGTCGTTGTGTTCCCACTCGTGAAGTGACACACCGCAACTGAAGCACTTGACTTTATCCCATTCGCCCAAGTACATAAATCCAGCTCTGGCTAATTCTTCGGGGGTAGATCCTCCCAGATATTTAGGCCATTTGCCTCGGAAGTTTTGGAATCGATTTTCAAAGTCGCAATATTCAGGCAAACGCACAGGGAACGAATATTCGTTTTTCCCAGGATCATTTCGATGAGGGTACGGTGAAATAGTTTACTTAGGGTTGGATGTCATCCGTAGGATGGTAGACGCATGGTTTCATGATGACATCCACCATGAAAACCAGTAAAGAGTCCACGATAATGAGTGGCATAGCTTTTGCATCAGTCAGGTTTGACTCGCACAGCATCACTTTCCATGATAGGTATGGTAGTAGTAGTCATGGCAAAGTTCCCATGATGTGGTACTGAATCTCTGAGGTCACAACGTACGGCATCCCTGCCATCGCAAGGTACAGCATCGCATATATATAATGAGAACTGACAATGTTAAAATGGATACAATCCTTGATATATTTGGTACAGTTTGTTTTATAATGCTTTATGTACCGATTAATGTTTTTCCACAAAACATCGAATCTTTTCTAGGACGTTACAAGTTTCAATATCGATATGTGATAAAATATCTTCTCTTTCATCGAGTGGAAGTTAAAACACTCGCTCATCGCTGCGACGTCTCCTATATCTTGGACACCATAGTTCATTTGCCTCAGATTATATGCTTTATGCTTAATGCACCCTGACAAAATCAAAACCCCTTACTGTGTATAGGATCAAGACTATATTATTATGATTTACAAATTGGCCCGTACACCGTCAACCGATCTACTCCCCAATTTGTGTTTGCAACGACTCGTACTAAACCTAGGACGTATTGACAGTTGTCGCTAAAGTATCTAATGTGAGGATGGAAAGTTTGTTTACGGTCATACCTAAGCCCAAAAAATGAATCTCCTCCATAACAGGAATCAGTTGAATGCAAACATTTCTAGATTTCGGGAAGTGGAACCAGTTTTCCTCTGCACATTTCTAAACTCACTTTAAGATTATCAGTAGTTTAACATTCAATATTTGTTAGTTTACTGTAAATCTGGAAATAATTTGATTTATGAACATATTGCATAATCTCAAAGGTATATCATGAACTCGAAAATTACAAATACCCATGTGTTACTCTACATATGGAAGGGTATAATTCGAGTAAGACCCACATGAATGGCTGGTTTCGTTTTTGACAGTGTTTGACATACCGTTATACAAAATGACAGATTAATAGCCATTAAATCACTTATAACTACTTTGAAAAGATATAGTATTAATGTTAAAGTCTTATTAGACACTTATGATATCTCCATGCAATTCAAATCTGCAAACTAAAAACAAATATCTCAGCAGAACAATTGAATGATACTCTGACGGAAACAATAGCAAATATCGAATCAACCGGTACCTGAATTTCATAATATTAAAATCCCCAAAAGAAACATACCTCCCTCATTTTAGATAAATCAATATTCGTTCATAAACGATGTTTTAAGGAAAAGGTCGCATAACACTGTTTCTCAACTACCTGATTCCAACATCCTCTAAATGATGGCAATTGTTGTTTGTTTTATGATAGCACACATCTAGGTTTGATTCTGCCCCTGTGCAGTCAATATCATCTAGAAGTATAGGACCACTTCCTTGACCAAACCAGGCATTTCCTAAAGCAATAACACCACTTCTGTAATGCATACAAAAATATCACGATACAAAAGCTTGACACCGTAAAAATAAAGCATTTCGTGCATGTTGTGATGTGAAAATATATCTTTGTGGACATGAACCAATATGATATGCGTTTCTGCTGCAAACAATGAATATACTAAAATTCGTGTTTTCTAGCAGCCAGGAAATAAACAAGAATCGGACCCCAAAATAATCGTGAATTGAAAGTGTATAAAGTAATGTCAATTTTATGAACACATGTGACCTATTTAAAAAGAGTCACATTTATTTTTCTCGACTTAAATGATGTCTTTCAAAAAGTCTTTTGAGTTCTTTATTTTCATGAATGCAGCACAGAAATTGAAAGAGGCAAATATGGGAATGTTTGCTTACATGAACCTTTTGGATGGTGAATTGCACACTTCTGTGAAGTATTACTAGTTTTACAACGTAGCTGAGAAGATCTAGTAGACTATGATGCAGACGATATTGAAATTAAAGTTATATTATCTTAAATTAATTCACGACATGTTTGGTCACCTCCATTTATTACAGCAGTAATATTTCAACATTGTAATGGATTGTACAATAGGCAGTGACGAAACTCAACTATCCTCTGAATACTATTGTGATATGGGGTAAGATGTACAAAATAAAGTACTTACGAGGACGTGGTATGTGCGTGGAGAAGGTTTCAATATTTCAACTTTTGTGCTCTGATTGGTCCTCCATTACACTATGTAACACAATTTTTGTTCCTGGGTAGTAAGTGTTATTTGGTAATTGCGTATGCCTAAAAAGTATAGAAAATGGCTATTATTCCCCACAAACTTTGCTTTTGTGATCAGGAGAGTGATATTTTGAAATGTACCTATTTCCAATGAGAAAACGGGCGAATTTGTGTGTTTTCCTTCACATAACGTCAGAAAAATAACATGAACCAAACTTAACATGTATTTATACTACAGTAATACAAAAATGACCACAAAAGATTTAGAAGTGAGTAGTTTCTTGAGATGTACGATTATGCTGTAAATCACTTTCACGAATCTTCCCCCAAATGTAGTCTCCCATCATGTTCTCCTTATGCTGTCCTTGGTAGTGGCTTTCAAAGTCATGTATATCCTGCTGGAAGCGCTCACCTTGTTCCTCCGAGTGCGCTCCCATGTTCTCCTTTAATTTATCAAGATGAGCATCAAGGATATGAACTTTGAGGGACATCCTGCGGCCAATTGTGCCGTAGTTCTTCACCAGAGTCCCAACGAGTTCCACATAGTTTTCGGCCTTGCGATTGCCCAGGAAGCACCGACCCACTGCGACAAAGCTGTTCCAAGCCACTTTCTCCTTACTAGTGAACTTCTTGGGAATTCATTGCACTCCGGGATCTTCTTTCTCTGTGGTCCGACGAAGACACTGACTTTGACCTTTGCCTCAGACAGGTTAGGGAAGAAGTCTTGAAGGTACTTGAAGGCTGCAGACTCCTTATCTAAGTCTCTGACAAATTGTTTCATAAGGCCCAACTTGATGTGCAGTGGTGGCATCAGCACCTTCCGGGGGTCAACCAGTATCTCCCACTTGACGTTGTTCCTCCCCACACAGACCTCAGTCCACTGTGGCCGGTTCCGCCGCTTGTATTGGGCGTTGGTGTCCCTGCTGTCCCAAAGGCAAAGATACCAGGGAAACTTGGTAAAACCGCCTTGGAGACCCATCAGGAATATCACCATTATGAAGTCTCCGATGACTTCCCAACCGTACTCATCATACTTCAAGGCGTTCAGCAAGGTCATGATCCTGTTGTAAACTTCTTTCATGTGCACTGAGTGAGCCAGGGGAAGAGATGGGGATTTGTTCACATGATGTAGCAGCATGGCTTTGAGGCTCCTGGATGAGCTGTCAATGAAGAGGCGCCACTCATTCTGGTTACAGGCGATTCCGATTGGCTCGAACAGACTGGTCACATTGTAGCAAAAGCAGAGCCCATTTTGACGGGTGACGAAGCTGGCAAAAGCTTGGTGACGCTTCCACTGATCTGCGGCTTGCACACTTTCATCCAACAAGTTCCACTACTTAAGCCTAGACGTCAAAAGATCGGCATTGAACTCATTGAAGCCTAGATCTTTGATCAAGTCGTTGAGGTCTATTTGGTTGGGGTAGTATGTCTTTCTCTCCTCAGCTCCACATCTGAAATTCTCATCTGGATCTACAACGTCTTCCTCACTCTCGGACTTGCTGATGTCTTCTAAAGACGTCTGTTTTCTCTCCGGAGGAGAGGTTACGGGGAGCTTAGGGCAGTGTGGCACCGGGGCGATGGATGAAGGAAGGTCCGGATACTTGATAGCAGGTGGATTCTTGCCAGTCCGACGTTTGGAAGGGTCCACCATGCAGAAGTAGCAGTTGCTTGAGTGGTCAGTGGGTTCTAGCCAAATTCTTCGGGTAGCGAACTTCATGGCTCTCTTTTTCCCTATGTACCATCCTACAAAAATACATTTATTTCACCCATGACTAATGTGTAAGAAATTCTCACAACATTTTTTTATATATGATATATTTTGTCAATAACATTGAAAAACAATTTAAAATTAAAACTTTTATAATTTGAAAAATTTTAACAATTTTATAACATAAAATTCCCAGCAACAATTGTCCATCTTACTTTCCAGAGTTTTTTTGCAGTGCTCGTAGTTGAAATGAGGTGCCCAGGGTTTGTCTTGATCCCCGACAGGCATGCAGAAATATGCCTTGTAGGCTTCACTCAACTTAGCAGATGCTTCCACGGAGTACTTTTTCGCTCTTGTCTTGATAAATTGGCCGCAGACATTGCAAAATGCGTCTGCCGGATGCTTGCAGCCTCTTGATGCCATCTCAGAAAAATGCAGATATATATCCACTCAGGCAGCTGGAGCTAAACTGAACTGGTGGGCTTAAGGCCCTTTATTTATACTACTATTTATATTACTGGAAAGTGGGCTTAAGGCCCTTTATTTATACTACTATTTATATTATTGGAAAGTGGGCTTAAGGCCCTTTATTTATACTACTATTTATATTACTGGAAAAGTTATCGAAAGTTCAAGAAGTTACTCCAAGTTTACTCAGCATTGAATCTATCTGGAATGTTCTGGAAAATAGATAAATTTCAAAATATCACTGTCCTGTGGGAAATAATAGCCATTTTCTATACCTTTGAGTCATAAGCAATTAGGAAATGACACTTACTACCCAGGAACAAAAAAAACCCCCAACAATTTGTTACACGGTGTCATCAAACCTAGTGTACAATGCTTACAAAATGTAATAATTATCAAAGAGCCCTAAAACACGAGACGTTCTTGAATATGTCTAGAATGTTGGCAGATTTATTAAATACCGTATGTTAGCATTTGCATCGAACATGCATGCCGCCAGACTGGGATGGATATGCCACATTGCAAGGTGAAACGAGCAAGTGACAACTTATTATGTAGGACCCAGATGGAGATAATGATTTGTAAATGATTCCCTGGTATATCATGAACTAGCGACATGCCAACTTTTTTTCAAAAATGTAATTTGCAATAATTTATCTCATTTCTCGTACAATTTTCTTTAAATTGTCAAATGAAAAACTGTTCTACCACTGAAACTCAAAAAAGCAAAGTATTTGTCGCATTTTTTGTGTCTCAACTGCTCTAATGTGGTAGTGTTGCAAGTGTCGAAATCAAAGGTCTATTTTATCATGACACCAAAAATATCTGGCAAAATAAAACGGAAATATATGAAAGAAACTTTGATATTTTCCTGGCTAATAATCATCCGGACATATAAAATTTAATGAAAAACAATATATAAGAAGAAAATCCTATATGAAAATGCACCTAAATAGTCTTTGATGAACAAAGAATATTTTATTATGCTACAGATGCAAATTGATGATTCAATTTAGCTTAGACGTTATTTCTCTTGACCATTATCGGAAATCAAATGTTAACACCATGCATACTTGAAAATATAACAAAACTCCCTTTACACATCGTCATCGTTGCAGAAAATATACATATTAATTCTTCATAGGTCTTATACATTTAGTGAGCTGATTTGAAATGATACACAAGTTATAACATAAATGATGGACAAAGTATGACAAAATAAATAACTGATGACGTGCAAGACCAAGAACACCTTTTAAGACAGAATTGCTACGATCCTGAAGTTTTAATTGTTTAGAGAACAATTAATCAATTAAAAGAAATGTGACAAAAATGATAATTACAATAATTACAGAATTTATAACGGACCAATCTATCTACACTTTGATCTAGCAAGTCAGGACAAGATTTCCGTACAAAAATACATTGTTCGAATGTAACCAAGCAGCAGCAGAGGGTGAACAGACCATTTTGCTTGAGACATTATTTATGAAAAAATAAACCTTTCTACGAAAAGGAAATCTTAAGGTCAGCGACGTTAAACCACAACCTCTAACCACGACTCTGTCAGGCCGTGAGATTTCTTAGGGTTAGATTATCTCGTTACTTTATCATTGACTCGCTGGTTTTTTTATGGTGTGTTTATTTTACTCGCTGGTCACTCAACGTTGGTCGTTCACCCTCTCTGCTGCTGTAATTAACCAAAGATTTTATCCACACCTATACGA